>JAMPIV010016256.1:0-143363 GCA_024509875.1 Oreohelix idahoensis
ACGCAAATACAGTATGGCCTATCTATAAATTGGACTTATTAACCTATATATGTATAAATGGATAGAATTAATTTATTACCTTACCCTCAGTTGATATAACGATTGGTAATACAACTTGAATGTGCAAGACAAGTTGTTGGCCGATATTCTTCCCAGATTTCAATGAAGAATAATAATATATGATCTCAAATATGGAACACTCTTATAATCAACATTTATTTCCGCTTATTGTATTACGTCATGTTTTCTGACTCTAGCACTATATTTGCATTTTTCACGAAGGCCCTAAATCCACGTCAAATACAGACGAAATTACGCATTGTCTAAGCCATACAACTGTCTGATATAGATCACTAACATATACGCGAAGTGATTTCTAAAAAGCTATTATATCTCACCAAAAGATGAACACGCTATCTTTCTCATTTTTTATATTTGCCAAATCTCGACTATAAAGTTCAAGTGCTGATCATACTATTTACCATATAAAAAATGGCCCCAACCAGACGCTTTGTACTGTCTTTAGTTTTATAATTATTTAAGAAAACTAAGATTAGCACTTAATTAATCCTCAACTTCAAACCCGTAGTTTCAGGATAAGACCTTAGTATAGATTATTAATATGTGCTATTTTATGTTGTGCACTAATTTTGAAAATCTCAATGATAAAATGCGTCCTTTTTTTATTAAAACTACATGTTTGGCCACCATTATCGGTCGAAAACTTTACTAATATTGTAATGGACCTAAACCGGAGATGCAAACTCCGAATAAATCGTCTGGATTACGGATTTATGCTCAGGGGGGATAACGGTAAGGTCACTGGGAATGTGAGAAGTTAAGTTAAAAGGTAACTGAAGCTTGCTAAAACGAAAAGATAACAGTCAAAAAGCAATAGTTAAAATTATCAGAAAAGCGTAATAAAATCTGTTTGTATTTTGTTATTCCAGGTTTGTACGCGGAAAATTCCAGGCTTATATTAGCCATTTTGCAAGAATGCCTATATAGTTTGTTATTGTCATCTTCCAGGCTAAATGATTCTTGGTCTCTTACGAACCTTTTTTCCTAGTTTTTCTTGCACACGATGACAATGATCACATAATGTATAGTTTATTGTTCACTAAGTCGATGTCATAGTTAATCAAAAACTGTCGTAAATTCAATCCTAGGTATAATGAAGAGATTTGATTTTTTGTACGTTTGTTCATCAAACCAGGAGAAACGATACGTTCTTTGACTTTTGCCATTTAGAATAGCAGTTTAGACCAATAACGAATCTTTTTACCTCTTTTCTACAACTCTAAGAATCCGTGGCAAGATCAAATTTACTTTTTTAGCAACGCCGGTAACATTGCAAATTAATGATTAGCATGTCCTTTGCAGATTTATTTTTTTTTACCTTTTTCATGACCCAGTGCGTATCCTTGAGTTGTTCGCTGTTTCCATAACGTCTCGTTGAGTATGCTATAAGGATAGACCTACGTACTAAATGTTACTAGGCGTAATTTCTTTGCTCTATTCCGGATCAGTACTAGAAAAATAGTCTAATTTAATTTCAGTCCTTGCATCGTGCCTTCCGATGCTAATTACGCGTGATTAATTTCATGTTACTAAACGAATTGTCCGAAAAAAGTCATTATTAGAACTTCTAATTGCTATTGACGTAGCTCTAGTCCTGTTCCTTAATTTCCTATTACTTAATACTGACCTGTTAATCATTTCAAACTCTTCCCTTTAATAACAATTGACTACCCATAGTAATATAAATTTATTTTTATTTTCCCCCCTTGTTAATGGCAATACATGCCCACATTGGAAGGAAAGAGATCAACGCGAACGATCTTTACAGCTCTACGTCAATGCAAAAATGTTTCCCGAAGCTAGGTCACGGTCTGCGCCCTAACAACGCTCACGCGGTCATAATTCAAGCGTGAACTCGCGTTCAGTAGTCCTAAACATATTAACATTAATTTATATAATAAAAATGCTATTACCCTAAACGTTGCACACTGCCAATCCTAGCAGACAACTGTTATATTACTACTCCGTAACATATACTAGATGTGTACTGTCACTGATATTGACTGTATATCATGCAGTAATATGATTTATCTCGAATGTGTACATGGAAAGTTCGTCAAGGTTGACATACTGTGGAAGCAGTGCAACCATTGTACCACAACATGTAACAATACACGTCGGGAACTGTGTGGCATTCATCACATTGGAAAGGTGAAGATTTGGAGTTAGATTGGCAGTATAAGTTTGTAACTTGTCAACCATACATGAGTACCAAAATAAAAGGGTGAACAGCAGTGGTAACGTTTTCAACATTTATTATAGACACCAGCAACAGGACGTAGACAACTCCTATAAGCATGACACAGGAACATGGCTATATGAAAACAGTTCACAACATTGCATGTACAAGAGTTTTCCAATAATTATATGATTATCAAAGTGTTTCACTCCAATATAAACACTCAGTCCACACAACAAGCAGAAAAAACCCCGTAAAACACAACGGGGTGAACGTTAAATCTTATAAGAATGTTTATTATTCCATGAAACGTCCTCCCTCCCGACGACCTAGGTAATAGTGCATTAGACTTCAGGCTGACACTGCCCGTATTTACTGTGGCCTGCTGATTACCCTCCAGGGTTTCCCCTTGTCAATATCCGTTTTGAGGATTTGATAGTTATGTATTTATTGTTTGGCCAGTCACACCCCAATCTCCCAGGCCCGCACCTCAGGTACCATTAATACGTCCTAACTATCTTGTCACGATCACAAAAATTTATTAACACATTACTCCAATTGAGTATGGAAATGACATCGTAGCTTTTACTAGCACATGTCTCCTACTGACCCGTGGATTTTCGTGGATACTCTCTAGTTTTTAATGGAACAAGTCAACTTCACGTGCCCAATGAAATTTTTTAAATTTTCCATACACACATCATCAACAGCTAAGACTAAATCTGACAATTATAACTTGTTAAAATATATGAAAGCATCAATGCTGAGATGGTGTAGATCCTCTATCTTGCAGGTGAAATATAAAGGATGCCCAAGAGGCAATTAACACATTTTAAAAGCAGAGTCCTACTGGACACATTCCTTGCATACTGGTCCAAACGTCACAAGCAGACTGTCCGGTTAGAGACGCTAGCTTGGTCCCACATAGAAAACTCACGTTCTGCTGATCAATTCAAAGCAGGAGTCAAGACGTCACTTCCTGCAACCACGGGATACCGTGTGTAAACTTTTATATATCAATCAGGAAAGTGATCGAATACGAAACATGATATGATATTTACTCATATCATTTATCTCCCCCCCCCCACTACCTGGATTAAATAATGAAAAGGAACTTTTCATTATTTTCATAGTACAATCTTACAAGGATCACTGGAGAAAACCATATGACTTTACAATATCCAAATACTCAACAGTCATCTCATTATGATAGCACCTAGAGGGCGTGCTCCCATAATATACAATTAACACACAAGGTGTGGGTATTTAGTAATAACATAACTTAAACCCATTATCGTTAGCAGACGCTCTTTTGACACACAAATATGTGAGGTAGCTATACATTAAATAGAAGGCAGTGAAGAAAAGTCAATATGTCATCATGGCAACTCCTACCACATAGACAGCATACCATGTCAACAAACGCCCTAAGTCGTGTCGGTATGTAAGTCCTACTATCTACAAATGAAATGCAAAATAAAGCAATCAAAGACGAATAGAACAAATGAGGCGACAATTAAGATATAATGGTGACTGTGACCATATGTCAAAATAATTTATTAACATTGTATGTATGCAATGACATGTGTTAATGACAATGTATAATGATATATGTCCTATGAAGATTATATTACTTAATATCTACACATAAAAAGATATCGGTTATCTAAGTGGAAGCACCACTGTAATTCACATCATAAATATAATACATTTCTTATTGACACCGCACTCACCCTGCTCACGACATTCAACACTGCCGCGATATTAAAACCGGCTCAATCTCCCCAGTTTAGACCATACAACAGTTCTTCTGTATGAAGTTATTTAAACTGAATTAAAGTTTCAGTGTCTCTATCACTGCATAGTTCGCACAAAACATTGTTATTGATTATTTAGTTAAGTACATATTGCGGAAAGAAAATGTTTCATGTTGAAGAAAAATCTATTTTCCATCTATGTCGGTTTGTTGATGTTTTGTCTTCCATGGAATATGCATATACAGCACAGATACTATTCTTACATTTCTGTACTTGAGAATTGTTCATACGTATTATGTCTTGAAATGCAATTTCTTGGTTATGTCCCTTTTTGAACTTTGTAGTCAGTAATTTTAGTTTATTTCCCTTTTTATTTACACAACGTTTTTAGACAGTTAATTAGTGTAAAAGCAAAAAGTTTTGGGAAATTGTAGCAAAGTATCTGAATTGCACCGACTTGGAGTTTGTTATACTGCCAAAAGATCCATTGTACAACGTTGTAATAAGTAACGAAGCATTAGTCTTGAGCAATAGTGCAATAGACATCAATGACGAACGCTTGAATATATATCTTGATTTTGGATGAACAGTAATTCATACCATCATCATGTTGCTTGGCTAGTGTTTTCTATTTTCAACCGGTTTAAGTGCACGACGAAGCAATGTGGTCATGGTAATAATCTGAAGTATGCACTATATGAGTTAAAAAAGAAGCATGTGCCTTAGTTTTCATGGTGCTACCTTTGGCGAAATAATTCCTGACTTTGTCAGAAAGGAAGTAGTGATTTATTATTGAGCATCAAAAGTTGGATTGAAGCAGCATTTGCGGAGACAACTGGCGATAGCGGATGCTTCACGCATCTGGATAGAACATCGGCCATCACGTTCACCTTTCCTGCCATGGGTTTAATCTGGTAATTATAGGGTTGAAGGGCCAGTGAGGCACGCACGCTGCTTTAGCATTCTTGAATCTCGCTGTTTTCAGGTAAGAAAGTGCTCTTTGGTCCGTCTCGAGTGTAAAACTTGCACCCAAGCAGGTAGCGCTGCAGTTTTTAGAGAAGCAGAACAACAAGAGCCAGTAGTCTCTTCTCTCAATGACCAAGGGTAACGCTGCTCCGTGGCGTTAGCTTCCCTGCTAACAAAAGTGTTGGATGAAACACCATGGCCTTCCATTCTTGCAATTTAGCGATTACCTCCATAATGTTTATGCTTGTTTAATTCTCTGAAGCGTCAATGGACTCTCTAAGAATAAAATGTTTAGAAGGATCAGGCAATCTCAATATAGGCAACTTAAAAACAGACATTTTAATCTCAATTAAAGCCACATGAACCTCTCGACTATAAACAAACCTATTTGGTGACTCCTTTTCTTCACAGTGATCACAACACGGACGTATACTCTGCAAAATTAGGGATAAACTTGCGATAAAAGTTTAGGAGCCCCAGAATACTGTTCTAACCTGTTTTTTTGGTCTTAGGTATATCAAGGTTTAGAATCCTAGAGTAATAGCAAGTATCCTGAAGTTTTCCAAACCTCCTCCTACTTTATAACCTAAAAATGAAATCTCCTGAAATCCAATTCATCAGTCGCTCCACAGTTTAGTATGGAAACGTGCAGATAAATTATTTTCAAAGACATGTTGACGACGTACTTCAGTGGTAATTTTCTACAATTTCATTGTGAAATTATCAGATCTGTTTGTTTCTCAAGAAAATTGTCCACCACTAGTTTTTATGGTCAATTAAATGCTAGCCATGCTGCTTTTTTTCTCTTGCCATGCAAAACGCAACAGTTTTTTAAAAACTCGTAATTCATCATTTGTATAAGAAGTATAACGAATTTGCGGACCAACAAATACTCCCCTCTTTTTTAGCTTCGACTCGTCTTGAAATTTTCTGATGTGGTACATCGCGATGAAGCCTCATCTGTAATCGGCAAGCTTTGACAAAGTTTTTTCAATTGAGCCCGCAGGGGCTTAATGTGCAAGGGTGGCAAGTAAAATCTTGCTGGTGTCGACAAGCGCAGTGGTTCTCAACGTTCTTACTCGCCAATGGCTGGCAATGACTGCCTGATTGGCACAATGGCTCCTGGGTTGACATGCTATCCCACTCAGGGTACCAGAAAGCAACAGTACTTGGTGTTATCCGGCCCTGTATGTCCAAGCAAAAGAGCATCTCCACTAGTGTAAGTCACCACAAAGTGACCAATGATGATGATCGTAGTTTATACATATTCAAAAGCTGCTTAATGTTTTCATAAGTTTCTTTCATATGCCTCAATGGGCGTGTAATGGGTTCCTTTACCTTTTTTTTTCAACTGGAATTGACGGGTAACACATTACCATTATTCAACGTGACAGCTTTAAGACTCGTCTTGGATGAATCAATGAAAAGCCTCCACTGTTATCGCTGATTTCGCCAAGGTTGCCAGGTAAACCAGAAGATGTTGTGGAATCGCAGCAAAGGTCACCCTTTGAAAAAGAATGTTAAGCCTCAAAATTCTGTATGCGGTTCCTATGCACTGAAATATGCACATCTTCGCCACAGATTCCACTGTTGCAATCTGGAACCCAAAAGCTATCGCCTTGTTCTTCGGTAAATTCAGATCTCTTACAAGATCATTCAGTTCACCTTGGGTTATTAAGTGTGGTTTAGTGGATGTAGTTTGCTGAAAATCTGGGTCGCTTGAGGTTGATGGTTCAGGACCACCAATGTCCTCTTCTTCATCAGTGGAAGCAGCTGAAAATGATTCTGACACTTTGGGAACCGGTAGGTCATCGCCATGTGGTACCGGACGTATTGCAGAGGGGATGTTTGGATATTCCAGAGTCCATTTTTTCTTCTTTGATATGCCTTTCCCAATTGGAGGGACCATGCAAAAGTAACTTTGTTGAGATAATCAGTGTATTACATTTTCATTGGGACGAGCAAAAGACATAGCTTGCCGTTTGCCAGTCAACCACAGTTTAAGATGTGCTGCACATGTATTGCAGCATATGTGTGGCGCCCAGCTCTTATCTTGATCTCCTATTCTGCAGCCAAAATACAAACTGTACGCCTGCTTAATCACTTTAGTTATATTTCGTTTTTGTGATAGAAATGTCACCTCACCACATATATAACAGAAATTATTAGCACTGTTCACACATGTCCTAGGCATTTGTTCATAACTTACGATACTTTTGATAAGGTAGGCAAATGCACTAACTAATGGCAAAATTTTATCAGAGATAAGATATTTATACACAAGTGATTTTTTTTTCATTCGTAGGATTGCTAAAACTTCAACACATTAGACCGTTTACATCTTTGTTATTGTCATGTCAACCATGACATTGAAGTATTCCCAACAAGTTCTCCTGTTTCTATGACGAAACCAGATACAGGAGTCCCTCGGGCGCTCAGGCAGATACTCTCCGATTTTTCAGTCGTACCCGATGTATTAGAGCTTGTCGGCTTGGTCAAGACCCTGGTCGACGACAACCTAGAAAATGTCCTCGCCATGGTAATCGAGATAACACCATCCAATTCACCGGTATAAAATCGAGTCAGAAAAATCCTCAAATGCCGTCGCCCGGGTTTGATCCTGAATCACCCGGTCGCCAGAGCGGTGTTGTAACCACTACGCTAGCGCGGCTACAAAGGTGATGTAATCATAAGTAGGATTGCATCATCAACTTGTAGTTACATTTTTATTGGTCATTAGAAAAAATTATGCAATCGCCCACAACAGTTGCGTCATATATATAAATTGACCGTAATTAAATAAACTAGTAGCATATATCTTGAAAACTAGAGCCAATCAACATTTTTAAATTTCATTTTCAGCACACCAAAATTAGTTAAGATCAGCTATTTTCATTTCTGGTACATTTTGGTTGTTGACTAGTGTTAGAGAAGCAGAACA
This sequence comes from Oreohelix idahoensis, assembly GCA_024509875.1. Lineage (NCBI taxonomy): Eukaryota > Metazoa > Mollusca > Gastropoda > Stylommatophora > Oreohelicidae > Oreohelix > Oreohelix idahoensis. The sequence goes on from JAMPIV010016256.1 coordinate 7,925, forward strand.
CAAGAGCCAGTAGCTCTCTCTCAATGACTGAGTAACGTTGCTCCGTCGGCGTTAGCTTCCTGCTAACATAAAGTGTTGGATGTAAACAGCCCTTCCATTCTTGCAAAAGCGAACCTCCAATGGACGTTTTGGAAGCGTCTACTGTAAGAGTAAAATGTTTAGAAGGATCAGGCAATCTCAATATAGGCAACTTGGAAAACAGACATTTTAATCTATTTAAAGCAACATGAACATCCTGACTATAAATACACCTATTTGGTGACTCCTTCTTCACCAGTGATGACAACACAGACGTATACTCTGCAAAATTAGGGATAAACTTACGATAAAAGTTTAGGAGCCCTAGAATACTTCTAACCTGTTTTTTTGGTCTTAGGTATATCAAGGTTTAGAATCCTAGAGATAGTAGTATCATCTGTTTTCAAAAAACCTCCTCCTACTTTATAACCTAAAAATGAAATCTCCTGAAATCCAATCTTAGTCTTAGATGGACGTGCAGATAAATTATGACGACGTAGAGTGGTAAGTAAGGATTGAATACCCTTCAAATGTTCATCCCATGATTGATGAAACAGACAAATGTCGTCGATGTAAGTAATAAGGTCGTCTCTGTCAGAGAAGAGTCGTCTCATCATGCGAACGAAGGTCGCAGGTGCGTTAACTAAACCAAAAGACATATAGTTAAACTGAAAGAGTCCTAATGAGGTTGCGAACGCAGTATAAGGCTTGGATCGTTCCGTTAATGGTACTTGGAAATAGCCTTTAGATAGATCAAATTTAGAAAAAAATGTAGCTGTAGCTAGTCTATCTAATAAAGATTCCAACACGGGTAGTGGTTCCGCGTCGTGGATGGTGACCGAATTTAGACGTCTAAAATCTATGCATATACGTATAGATTTGTCTTTTTTTCCGGATCAAAACCATCGGAAAACTATAAGGGGAATGAGATGGAGAAATGACATTTAATTTCACCATCTGTTCTAGTTCCTCTTTAACCTGACATTGTAAATGTATAGGAATAGGGTAAGGTTTCAACTTAATGGGTTGAAAGTCTGTCAGAATGATATCATGTTCGATGATATCAGTGTGTCCTGGGACATCAGTAAGGACATCAGTAAAAGAACGTAAGATTGAAGTAACCTGTTCTTTCTGGGAAGAAGATAGAGTTGGTGATATGTCAACATCTTTCCAACTTTCAGTAGACAAGTAGTGAAGACTAGGTAATACTAATAATGAGTCATTACCATCAGTCAAATCCGAATTTTCTTCCTGTATGACAGCCAAAGAAGAATGACGACAGACAGATTGATCAAGAGCCTCAAAGACTGGTCTTAGATATGGTGGACGTGTATGAAACTGCTGTAACATATTGATATGAAAAGTTTTTTCTTTTCCCTCTACTGAGACAATATAATCAACATCAGACAGTTTCTCCACAATCCTGTAAGGTCCTCTCCATGAGACTAATAATTTGTTATCTTTCCTGGGTAATAATACGTAAGCTTCATCACCAGGCCAAAGTTGGCGTAATTTGCGGTTTTGGTTAATGAATAACCTCGCCCTAAGCTTTGCCTTTTCAGATGAACCTACTGCTATCTGGCATGCGTCTATTATTTTTTTTCCTCAAATTGACTACATACTGATATGAGGTCTGAACCTCCTTGTTCATCTCAGCACCAATTAAAAGTTGTTTTAATATAGACATTGGGCCGCGTGGTCTGGCGCCAAAAACCAATTCAAATGGACTAAAGCCTGTATGTTCATTTTTTATCTCTCGATAAGCAAATAAAATAGCTGGCAGGACTCTGTCCCAATTTTGAGGATATTTAATTGTAACCTTATGTAGCATTTGTTTTAAAAGATCTGTTGAGGACTTCTATTTTTCCCATTAGACTGAGGATGGTATATTGAACTAAGGGATCTTTGAATCCCAAACATATCCATAACCTGTTTCATAGCATCTGAAACTAACTGAGTTCCTCTATCAGACAGTATGTTTTCAGGAAAACCTATTCTACTGAAAATCAAAAATAATGCATCAGCAATATCTACCGTGGTGATGGTTTTTTAAAGGAATAGCTTCTGGCCAGCGTGTGCACATATCTATGCAGGTCAACACATATTGATGACCTCTGGCTGATGTTACCTTTAAAGGGCCAATAATGTCAATGGCCATCTTTGCGAAGGGACGCAAAGAAATATCAGATGCTTGAATGGGCGCATCATGTTTTGGTTTTCTGGTTGCTACACTTTGGCAGATGGTACATGTACGACAAAATAATTTGACGTCTTTCGTAATTCCTGGCCAAAAAAAAATATGACAAAACTCTTTGTTTTGTTCTAGCAACACCTAAGTGTCCTGCACATTCAATGTCATGTGCATGTCGTAAAATGAATGGTCGAAAACAAGCTGGTACCATAATCTGTTTCTTTAAGGAATTAGCAAATTGATAGTTTCTTACTAAAATCCCATTTTTGATAGTATACCAGTGTTTTGCACAGTTATCTATCATTACATCATTCAAATGAGCAATATGAAAATATTTTTTTTAAGGAAGTATCATCTTTCTGTCTTTGTATAAAGGTTTCCTTATCAATGAGCTCCATCTGAAATAAATTGTCATCATCATTATTCACATCATTGATTACCTTAATATCATCATTATTTTCCTGTTGATAATGACTTATATCATCATCATTATTTTCCTTTTCTTCTTCATCTTCTGAAGTGATATCTTCAGTTATATCTTCAGGTAACACATCAATGACTGGTTTGTGATGATCATTGTCCATGCGAGACTGAGCTCTGGTAGTCACAGCATTTGAACATAATAAGTGTTGTCTTTCCCATATTTCAATATCTTCCTGTGTACATTCATGCAATTTAGGTATGTTTCCCATAATAATTCCAGCAATTGGATTGTCCAAGAGGCATACCAGTGTTCGTCCTGTAAAATAAGGTGTGTCCAAAAATACCTCTGCGGTGGGGTAATATTCCACAGTTCCACCAAAAGTTATGCGTTTCACTTGTTGTCCTGTATAATCCACCTTATCAACCAAGGCCTTGCGCACACCAACAGTGGTTGCACCCGTGTCTCTGAGTAAAGATGCTAACTTATTATTGCCAAAACCTCTGTTCAAGATCAATGAACCAGTACTTTCAAAAGATGACATGACTGGGAGAGGGTGTCCGCATAATAATCTTGGCACTCCTTGAGGCTGAAATAAAGAATTGCAATTAGTGCAGTTATCACTATTTGCTAAGTCTACACTGCATGAATTTGCATGTGCTACAATATCATTATGGTTCTGATTATTATCATGAACAATGGCATTGGTACGTTCAGTGTTTCTTGATTGTCTGGAAGTATTGTTATGATAAGATCTTTTATTTGCATTTTGATCATTTCCTCTATAAAATGATTTCTGACCTCTATTTGCTTTTGAGTTATATTCTCCTCTATTTTGCCAGTTATTGGACTTAAATGAGGTTTGTGGATAAAAGTTATCCTCCTGATATGAATTCCAATGTCTTTGAGGTTGGTATTTATTAAAATTGTATCTACCTCTATTTTGACTGTAATTATGTGATGGTTTAAATCTTTGATTCCTATCTATGCTGTTTGATCTATACCTAGGTGCATTGTCTTGGAATGATCTGGCCGATGCAGCTGGTAATGAGTCCCTTACATTGTTTTTGCTCAATACTCTATTAGGATGTGCAACTTGATATTGACGTCCTAAGGTTTGTAATTTAGTTAGGTTCTCTGGTTTTCTTTCCTGTAGGAACGCAAGAAAATCAGAACTAATCGATGACAAAACCTTGTCTTTTAGAATCAAATCTGACAAACTTTTTTCAAAAGTTTTTTCAGTTTTGGATAGTTCAATCCATCTAGAAAAATTCAGTTTAACAGCTGAAATAAATTCAGTGAAATCTTTTCCAGAATCAGGGTACAAAGATCGAAATTTCTGACGATAGCCCTCATCATCTAATTGATACCTCTGCAATAAAATGACCTTAACAGCTTCATAATCCTTTCTAGTCTGGTCATCCAAAGTGGAGACTACAGTTAATTGTTCACCAACCAATAAATTCATAAGTCTACATGTCCATGTAGATTTGTCAATCTTATATTCTTCACAATAAGTTTCGAACCTATTTACGCAGCATCTTCTTCTTCTTCTTCTCGTTCGCTGTTGTTTAGAAATGTCTACACAAGAAGTCCGGTTTTCTGGATGTATGTTGCTGTGGTTGAAAGTTCTTCAAGACTCCCAAACAGCTTTGTGTGGATGTGCGTCTCTGTGGGCCAATGTTCAGTTCGCAATTGACTAAGCATGTGGCAGTCTTGCAGGATGTGTTCGGCTGTCTGTGCTGCCTGTCCACACGTACATAGGGGTGATGGGACCAATCTCAGTCTGTATAAGTGACTGTTCAGTCTGTTGTGTCCTGTTCTCATACGGAACAGGATCACCTGTTTTGCTCGATCAAGATATTGATAGTTGTCTCTTTGTTGATCAATTTTCCTGATGGCCTTGATAAGGGTCTTCTTTTCCTGGAATGTGATTGTTTGTTCTTTTTTGTTCCTGTGTTGCTCCCTCTTTTGCTAACATATCTGCTCTCTCATTTCCTGGTATGCCACAGTGTGAGGGTATCCACTGTAGCACTACCCTTCTTTTGATATTTACTTCGCATAGGACTTTGTTTAATTCTGGCAGTTTATCACTGTTGAGGGCTTGCAGAACTGACATTGCATCGGTAAGGAATACAACCTGCTGACATTGGCTTATTGTGTTATTTATTATTCCTGCAGCAATGCTTATGGCCTGTACTTCAGCAGCATAGTTTGAACAGAATATTCCAGTAGGTGAACAGGTGGATTCATTTTCTTTGTCTGGATAGACCACATAAACTCCTGCGCCTCCGTTCTTCACTGCTCTGGTTGCAGATCCATCAGTATATACTTGGATCCATGCTTCTCTGGGGTATAGTTCTTCAATCATGTCACATGCTGCTATTTTCCTTTGGAGAGTATTTAGCTCTCCCATGGGGCAGGTGGTAGTTATGGAGGTCTTAATACTGAAATTTTGATGTTGTTCCCATGGGGTTGGGAGGAGTGTGGGAGTTATTTCCTTAGTGATGTCTGGTAGTTCATCCTTGTATGTTCTAATTAGTTTTTTGGACCGATGCACAAAACTGCTTCTCTTCAACCTCCCACTGGCTAAATCTCCAAATCTAGTTTTCATTGGATGTGCGGGCATGTTCTTGTACTTTTCTGCTTGGATCAGGGTCTTAGTGTCTCGTCTGTATAATAAAGGTGGAATGCCTGTGATTTTTTCCATTTCATTTATTGGTGTGGTCTTCATGGCACCCGTGATCAACCTAAGCGCTTGATTTTGTACTTTATCTAAGGCTTGTAGGTGTGATTTGGCTGCTGTAGACCATGCTGCTGATCCGTACTCTAATATAGGTCTTATTGCACCTGTATACACTTTCTTTAGTGTTGTTTCGTTAGCTCCCCAACTTGATCCAGCTATTTTCCTCAGTATGGAAAGTTTTCTTCTCGCTTTAGCCTCTGTTCTCTCGATGTGGTGCCTCCATGTCATTCTCTTATCTAATGTAATGCCCAAGTACACCGGTTCCTCATCTGTTTGGACATGTATATTTCCAAGTCGTATCTCTCCTGCTTTGTCTTTGTTGGAGAGCGTGAAAAGTGTTGTTGATGATTTTTCAGCGTTGATCTGCACCATCCATTTCTCTGCCCATGCTGCTATGTTGTCTGCTGCCCTTTGTATTCGCTTATTAGCGATAGTTAGATGTTCTTCTACACACCACACCACCAAGTCGTCAGCGTATAGGGCAGCTCTCACACCTTGTGGCAGATCGTGGATGAGGTCATTGATGAATACAAGGAACAGGGTGGGAGACAATACTGAGCCTTGAGGAACTCCATGTTTTTAGGAGGATTTTCTTGCTGTTGTGACCTTCCATAGTGACTCTTGCTTTCCGATTGTGTAGGAACGACTGGATCCATTTTCTCATATTACCCTTGATTCCGTTCCTTTGCAGTTTTACTATTAACCCGTCTTTCCATACTTTGTCAAAAGCTTTTTGGAGATCTATCCATAGGGTAAAGACTTTTCTCTTTTCTTGGAAGGCATCTTCAACGATCTGTGACAGGTATGTGATTTGGTCTTCTGTGCTGCTGCACTCTCTAAACCCTGCTTGTTCTGGCACTAAAATTTTCTCGGATTCCAAGTACCATTTCAATCTTCTGTTGATCATCCTCTCCATTGTCTTACATACACAGCTTGTTAGGCTTATTGGTCTGTAGCTGGTGGCCTTCCTGTTGTCTTTTCCTTTCTTTATGATGGGACACATGAGCGCCTCTCTCCATATCTGTGGCACACTGCCTGTCATCCAACTGTAGTTGTATATTTGCAACAGTTTGCTCATTGCTGAATATCCTAGGTGTTTTAGCATTTCGTTGGTTATACCATCCGGGCCTGGTGATTTCCTGTCTTTAAGTTTCCACACGGCTGTTTTTAACTCGTCCATATTGAAAGGTTTGGACATAACGTCCGGACTGTTTCCATTAGTTCTAGTGTGGATTATTTCTTGACGAATGTCTCGTTGTCTGCGTAAATTGACGGAGATGTTACTTTCATTTCTGTAGGATTCCGCAAATATGTCTGCTGCTTGTTTGCCGGTATATAGTTTCCCTGCATCGTCTAGTGTAATGGTTTGTCGTTGAGAATTGTTATCGTCATTCAATTGTTTAGTGAGTTTCCACAACTTTCTCCCTTCCTTTTCAAGGTTTAGTTTATATGTTTTTTCCCTCCAGCTTCTCCTCTGGGCTTCTAGCTTTCCTTTAATGAATTTTGCTTTTGCCTTTTGTAGCATGATATGGTTCTGTTGGGATGGTTGTACCTCTGCAGTGTGCCTTGCTTCATTCATATCTTCATGTAGGTTTTGTAGTGTGTGTTGGACCAATATGGTACATAGTTCTTCCTCGCTCCTCTCGGTATTGTCTCCTTTGCTGCCTTGAGTACTCCATTATTAAAATCCCAGATGACTCTGTTAATGTCTCTGTCTAGTACCTTAATATCTTTTGTAAGCAGATTTGCTCTGTGTTGATAAATGGACCAATTTGCTTTTTTATAATTCCATCTTGGCTGACTTGGACTTGTATTAATTGTTCTATCAATTTTGATGAATACAGGACGATGATCACTTCCACCGAGTTGTTCTCCTATTTCCCTTTCCACTATCCCAGCCAAATCAGGTGTGCAGAATGCCAGGTCTGGAGTAGAGGTGCTATGCCATCTTCTGGAGTAAAAGGTTGGAGGATCATTAGGGTTGTTTAGAATGGGTTAGGTTTATTGTCGTCTTGCCAGTTTTCTATCTCTTCGCCCCTTCTATCAATAGAGCTGGTTGTATCCCCAGCTTTGGGAATGGCTGTTGAAGTCTCCCACTGCTATGAAGTTGCCAATGGGGGACATCTATGCTAGTCATGTTCAGTGGTATGTCATTGGGGCAATAGAAGTTTAGGAGATCCAGTTCCAGAGTGTTATGTTTTAGATGGATTACTTGGTATTCTGCACCTTCTTTATATGTCTTGGATTCTATAGCGTTGAGGTTATTCCTTATCAGTGTTAGTATGCCACCCTTCTTCCGATCTTTTCTGTCAACTCTGAAGCATTGATACCCCGTATCTTAAAATGTTTTCCTTCCTGTAGGTGGGTTTCTTGTATGCAGCATATGCTAATTTCTTTCCGAAATAGGGTATTCTCTAGTTCAGTCTTTTTGTTGTTGACTCCCTCTGCATTCCAATGCATGACATTCAGAGGGGCCGTCGTCTTATCTGGTTGGCCAGTTACTTTCTCCTTCCGCCTCCTGGCTCCATTTGTCAATCTTATATTCTTCACAATAAGTTTCGAACCTATTTAGGCAGCATGAAATGTCATCTATGGATGCGTTAAATTTTGGCAAATTAATCCTTATGGCAGTAGTATGCTCTTTATTTTTATCTTTAACTACCCCAGGATGCAACAGTGGTTGTTGTAATTTTAATTTTTCCAGTTCAATCTCAGCTAATCTTATAGTTTGAGCTTGTTGAGATCTGATCTCTTCTTGAGATCTGGCATAGGCTAATTTTTCCCTTTCAAAAGCCAATTCTTCTTTATGGAGCTCTTCTTGTCTCCTTTTTTCAGCCAATTCAATTTCTTTTTCTTGTTTGTGCAGTTCCTCTTGTCTCCTTTTTTCTTCTTTATGGAGTTCTTCTTGTCTCCTTTTTTCAGCCAATTCCTCTTTGCGAAGTTCTTCTTGTCTGTTTACTTCTTTATCAATATAAGCTTGCAAAGCTGGACCTTCCAAATTAAGTTCCTTTCCAATCTTCAATAAATCCTTTAATGAAGTCATGGTTGCTTATTCTTGTGTTTATCAATAATACACAATACTTTAACTTTTATGTATATGAATATGTCAGCTATATTCAATATTCACTCCACCAATCTCAGATCAATTTATAATTGCAATAGTAGATGTATTCAGCTATACAATATGGAGTAATGAAAAAAATAGAACCACAACAAGTAAGAAAAGCAAGACAGGGTTCGAGCAACTAAAGGAAATACAAATGGGAAAACAAAGGAATAATTATAAAATATAGATGAATTAATTTAAACTAATGCTCTATTACAAATAGACAAGACAAGACGCATATCATAATAATTATGACATCTATGAAATAAATGATAGTAAGATGAGGCTAGACAATATTACAAACAATAATGCAACGAACTAAATAAAATATAACAATGACAGTACTTATGAGAACAAACAATAGATAGACATGACTACACAGCTAACAAAAATGGATCTGTTAAATTCAACAGAGGCAAACTTTTATACAACCAGCAGAGTATGCTGGGTCCTCTATCTGAATCACACAGATACTGCCCTATAGAACGCTTGATTTGCTCATTCGACCTAGCTTTCGCGGTATTGAATGATCACAAACCAAGTCCCTCCATCCAGCCCGCTAGTTACAAAACCAAAAACACGTAATGAAAACACATATGGTGAAGTCAGATATCAGGCAAACAGATTATATTCACAGCCAAGCTGTATGTAACAATAAATAGACTTATCTGTTGCCAAGAAAACACTCCTTCTTGAGACTTCGACAAGGAAAGGATGTAGTGATGATAATAGCCTAGTATCTGGTTAGGCTTAGAATTGCTTCATGCTGACATCGAAGGACATCGATATGGTCCACGATTTTTGATAAAATACTTGCTTCTTGAATGAAGATAGTCAGTTCCTATGACTTCTGTATAATAATAGGTCACTTTTATACCGTAGTGACAACTTGAGGCACATTCATGATGATGGAAATCCCTTCCATTCATAAAAACTGTTGGCAGACGATGCGTGCCGCCATTTTGAAAAAATAGTCCTAGATTCGTTAGGCGCTCTTAGGCATCCCGGCTTGGCCCCCAGAAACTGGTACGGGTAAATCTTAAGAATGTTTATTATTCCAGGAACTGTCCTCCCGACGTCCTGTGGTAAGAGTGCATTAGACTTCAGGCTTGACACTCCGTATTACTGTGGCCTGCTGAGTACCCTCCAGGGTTCTCCTTGCAATATTCCGTTTGAGGAATTATAGTGTATGTATTTAAGTTTGGCCAGTCACACCCAATCTCCCTGGCCCGCACCTCAGGTACTCATTAATAAGGCCTAACTTCTTGGCACGATTCACAAATATTTATTAACACATTACTCCATTTGAGTATGATATGACATCGTAGCTTTTACTAGCACATGTCTCTACTGTCCTTGATTTTGATACTCTCCATTTTAATGGAACAGTCAACTTACGTGCCCAAGAATTCCATACACACTGCTAAGACTAATCTGACATTATACTGTTAGATGAAAGCATAAGGCAGTGATGGTAATCTATCTTGCAGGTGAAATATAAAGATGCCCAAAGGCAATTAACACATTTTAAAAGCAGGTCCTACTGGACACATTCCTTGCATACTGGTCAAACGACACAAGCAGACTGCCGGTTAGAGACGCTAGCTTGTCCCAAATAGAAACTCACGTCTGCTGTCAATTCAAAGCAGGAGTCAAGACGTCACTTCCTGCAACCACTTCTTAAGTCGACCTCCCAAACATGGCGGGCGACGAAATTAGCATAGTCCATCCCTCTAATCGGACGTATCGAAGATAGGCTGTCCTTTCGAAGATAGGCTTATACAACTCCCTTGTACATCAGGCGAGTTTTCATTTTCAAAGTTATAATAACTAATAACCCATCTGTTCTTCCACTCCAGATAGTTATTTATATATTAGGCCTCTATCAAACAGTAAACACTGTGGATTCCTCTTCTGTAGACATAAGTGTCTAAGTTCAAAATATACCGCTAATCATGCGGGTTGTAGAATACTAGCTATACTCATGGGTCTCTGTGTGTAAATCTAGACCTAACGGTCTTAGATGGCTCCAACGAGCGTAACAAGAAGAATGCTCTGCCTTCCAACCATTTGTGAGCTCTTGTCACTGGTTGACTCAAAAATATGATCCTTACAAAGGAAGTGTGAAAGTTTCGTAATTTTACCTTGATACGAATTCCTAACACAACTTAGAAGCAACTGTCGTCTTCCTGACGAACAGAAATAACACAGGGGACTCTAAATACAGTGGAAGAGTTTCCATCCCCAAAAGGCAATGTAGAGAAATAATCAGACATTCCGTCTGACAGACCCAGAACCAAAAAAAAACACGGCCTCCCGCCGGAAATCTTCTTCAAAAACTCTCTTAGTTTGGACATGCGCAGTTCGCATCCCCTCTGACCTATCCAGTCAGCTGGTGTCACCCTTTACTTACTTACTTACTTACTTAGTCGTTCCTCTTCTACCGTGAGGTGTAGAGGTTTGGAAGAGAGAGCGCCAGACTATCCTATCGGCTGTCTTTTTCCTGGCCTGGTTCCATTCTAGTCCTCGGTCCTTCAAAGATTGTCTAATATTGTCCTCCCAGCGGACTCTGGGTCGTCCTGGAGGTCTGGATCCCTGGCTCTTTGTTTCCCATGCTTGTCGTGGTAGCCGATCTTCTCCCATTCTGCAGACATGGCCAAACCATCTTAGTTGGGACTGTTCTATTTGGGTCTGCAGCGGATGGGATTTTAGGCCTTGACGTATCGTCTGGTTGCGGACCATGTCTCTTCTTGTTACTTCAACCACCTTCCTCAGATACCTCATTTCTGAGGTTTGAATCTGGCTTTTGTGGGTTGTAGTCATTGCCCATGACTCGCATCCATATGTCAAGACTGGGACATAGGTGGAGCGGTATACAGCCATCTTCGTTTTCTTACCAACCTCTTTCTTGCTGAGGAATCCTCGATTTATGCCTGATAAAGTCTCCCAGCCGCTGCTTTTCGAGTGGCCAACTCTTCTTTGATGCCCCCCTTTCGGTCTATAATAGCTCCGAGATATTTAAAGTGGTCGACCTGCTCCAGGACCTGTTCTCCCAACTTAATCTGATGTTTTCTTTCTTCTCGTGATATCACCATGGATTTTGTTTTAGAGCTGCTTATGACCATCCCTCTCTTCTCCAGCTCTTCCTTCCAGACTTGCAGGTTGGATTGGAGATGTGTCTCTGATTTAGCAATCAGGACAACATCATCAGCAAATGCTAGCTCTGAAATACAGACCTGTCTCATCTTCCAGTACCCCACTGAATACTTTCTTGTTCTCTCCTTACATGCCTTGATGACATCGTCCATGAGGAGTATGAAAAGATAAGGTGACAGGATATCGCCTTGTCTTACACCAGTGGTGGTCCTGAACTCTTCTGACTTATAGTTTGCTGTCCTCACATAATTTCTGCAAGACTTGTAGAAGCTCTGTATAGCATGAATCAGAGGTGCTGGAATGTTCTTCCTTGCCAAACAGTCCCAAAGTTCGCTCCAGGGGACCCTGTCAAACGCCTTTTCCAGATCTATGAAACAAAGATGGATCTCACTCTTGTACTCAAGGGCCTTTTCACTCAGCTTTAAAGAGGAGTAACTACATATTTACTTTCCCTCAAAGCAAAAGATGAGTATTCGCCCTTAGATTATGGTTCCAATGAGAAATACATTAGACCCAAAAATCTTATTCAAAATATAACAAGCATACAGACAGACTACATTATCAGTTATGAAAAACTGCAGAAGTGGTTCTACAATTCTGACAATACCTCTCATTATCTCCCCTGTTCCTAGCGGGTTCCTGAGATGATGTCAGCTGGGCTCGGTTATGTGGCTGGGGGCGCAAGTTATAACCAGAATGAGGCTCCTTGCGAGAAGGCCCTGGTTGCTGATGAGCTGGTGAAGTAGCCGACTGCGATGATGAAGCTCCTTTGTCTGGGGCTGGCAGGTCTGGGTTTTTCCGTTTCTGTCCCAGTACTTCGGCCTGTGCTGTCTGGTACCTTTCGGCGAACCCAATAATCTGATCGAGTTGCTGGGCACCCTGCTCTGCCAGATACCGCCTCAAGTCGGGGGACATGTTTGCCTTTATCTGTTCACACAGAACTAACTCCTCCAACCCTTCAAAAGTTTTTGCCAGTCCTGACAGTTCCCTCCAGCGAGTTAGGTAATTTCTCACCCGCTCAGCAAACTGAGCAAAACTCTCTCCCTTCTCCGGCATGTTTTCCTGCTCTCCCTGAACATGGTTTAGGGAGCGAGCTTATTATGGGCATTTTCGGGGTGTTCCACTTCTTTGCAATGCATTTTCGCGTGCCTTGAAGTTGTTCTGATTGTCTATGAGCAGCCTTATTATAGCCGACATATGCATGACCTTTGAGTGATTGTGGCACCAAAGGTATGCCTTTCCATTTCTTTGAAATTTTTCCAAAAAACACGTCAATCGTTTCATTCCCGTTAGGGAACGAGTCAAATGGGAAGCTCATGGCTGCCCTCCGTTTCCTGAGGTATCTGCTGCTCCTGCTCCAGGAGAATCTCCATTAGCTGAACTGCCTTCCGAAGATCGGTACTGCAGTTCCAGAGAACGCAGGGCAAGTTCGTGCTGTCTTTCTGCTGTCTTCTCCCTCTCTTGTGCTTCCCTTTCTGCTGCCTTCTCCCTCTCTTGTGCTTCCCTTTCTTCTTTCGCGGCTTCCTTCTTCTTCTTCTTCTTGCGATCGCATCTTTGATGATTACACCGTCAGACGAGTTCTCATGATGAATTCGGCTGTTGTTTGAAGTTCCTCTTTAACTCCATATAGCTTTGAATTTAGTGTTGAGTCATTGGGCCAGTATATCTTTCTTAACTGGTCATACAGAGGACAGTCCTGTAGAACATGCTCAGCAGTTTGTTCGTTTAATCCACATGTGCACAGTGGTGAAGCAGACAATCGTAGCTTGTGCATGTGTTTATTCAGTTTGTTATGCCCTGTCCTGAGTCGAAAAATAGTTATCTGTCCCTGCCGGTCGAGAGTGTGATAGTCGTCTTTGGGTTGGTTCTGTTCTCTTCTTATAGTCTGGATAGCTCTCTTTTTCTCAAAGTATGTGACTTCATTATCTTCTTGTTCACATTCTCCTCCCTTTTTTGCAAGTTTATCTGCCTTTTCATTTCCGGGTACACCACAATGAGATGGTACCCACTGAAGTATGGTTCTCTTTTTGGCAGCTACCTTGTTTAGTTCATTTCTCAGATGCGGGAGTTTACCACCCTTGAGAGCTTGCAGGACAGACAGTGCATCTGTGAGGATGACTCCCTGGTGGCAGTCAGAGTTGGTGTTATAAATCATATTTGCAGCTTGCTCTAGAGCTTGAACCTCAGCTGTATAGTTGGAACAGAATTTACCAGTGGGAATGTGCCTAGTCTCGTAGTGGTTGTCAGGATATGAGATAAAGATACCGGCACCTCCATTCCTAACAGCATTAGTTGCTGATCCATCTGTATAGGCATGTATCCATGATTGATCGGGATAGCTTTCTTGGATCATACTCAATGTAGCAGTTCGTTTTTGCAGATCATTATACTCACATCCACTTGTGAGACCACTGACCGACGTATTAATTTGGAGGGCACTGCTGGCCTGCTCCCATGGTACAGGGTATAGGGTGGGCTTCAGTGGTGTTGTCTTCATAGATAGGTCTTCTTGATGCTGTCTTATAAGTCTTTTTCCCCGATGCACAAAGCTGCTACGCTTTAGACGTCCCAATGCCAGATCATCTAGTCTTGCCTTCATTGGGTGCGTTGGCATACTGTTGTACTTTTCCCTCTGGATCATGGTCTTTGTGTCTCTTCTATGGGACAATGTCTGTAATCCAGCAACCTTCTGCATCTCTGTTATTGGTGTAGTTTTCATGGCTCCTGTAATGAGCCTGAGAGCTTGATTTTGCACCTTGTCCCAGGACTAGCAGATGTGAGGTTAGCAGCTGATGACCATGCTGCTGAGCTAAACTCTAAGTGTGGTCTTATTACTCCATTATAAATCTTCTTTAGATTTCGTTCATTTGCTCCCCAGTTGGTACCTGCTAATTTTCTGAGTATGCCTAGTCGTCTTCTGGCCTTTCTTTCTGCATTTTCAATATGCTTATTCCATGTAAGCCTTTGGTCAAATGTCACCCCAAGATAGGTGGGGTAGCATTCTTCCTTGATAACGGTTGTCCCTAGGTGTATGTTAGCTGATTTGTCCTTGGGGGCGAGGGAGAACAGTGTTGTGGAGGTTTTGTCTGTGTTTATTGTGATAAGCCATTTCTCTGCCCATGACACTAGCATGTCTGCTGCCCGCTGCATTCTATAATTTGCTGTGGTGACATTTTCATCAGCGCACCAGAGTACTAGGTCATCTGCATATAAGGCAGCTTTCCCTCCTGCAGGGAGATCTTTCACCAGGTCATTGATGTAAACAAGGAAGAGTGTTGGGGAAATTACTCCTCCTTGAGGTACCCCCTGATGGAGCAACACTTTTCTGCTCTGCCGACCGTCAAGAGTGACTCTAGTTCTCCTGTTATGCAAGTATGACTGGATCCATTTCATCATGTTGCCTTGGATTCCACTTCTCCTAAGTTTTGCAATGAGGCCATCTTTCCACACCTTGTCAAAGGCCTGCTTGAAGTCGACCCAGATCGTTAGGACCTTTTTCTGCTCCTGGAAGGCATCTTCTATTGCTTGAGACAAGTAAGTAACTTGGTCTTCTATACTGTAGCATTCTCTAAATCCAGCTTGTTCCGGCACCAGGATCTGCTCAGACTCTAAATACCATTTCAATCTGTGGTTGACTATTCGCTCCATAGTCTTCCCAACACAGCTTGTGAGACTGATTTGGCCGGTAACTTGCAGCTCGGTCTTACATTTCCCTTTCTTTAGTATGGGTATTGTGATGGCTTCTCTCCATACTTGGGGTACCGTTCCTTTCAACCAGCTGTGGTTGAATATCTCAAGCAGTTTTGTCTTTGCTGCTGAGCTCAGATTTACTAGCATTTCGTTGCTGATTTTGTCTGGGCCGGGTGACTTTTGAAACTTAAGCTTGGAAATAGCCTTCTGTAGTTCTCCTAGTGTGATGGGTTCCCTCATTGGGGCAGGAGTATCTGTCTGTCCCATGGTTGCCAGTATTTCTTTGCTTATCTCTCTCTGATGGTCTATGTTAATGGGTAAGTTGCTTTCTGAACTGTATCTTCTAGCAAACAAGTCTGCAGCTTGTTTTCCTCTGAAAAGTTTGCCACCTTCATCCAATGTGATAGTCTGCCTTGGTGAGGAACGCTCTTCATTTAGAGACTTGACTAATCTCCAAGTTTCCTGCCGTCTTTCTCAAGGTTCAGCGATGCCGTTTTAGTTCTCCAGCTTTTCCGTTTTTCTTCTAGCTTTGTTCTCTGAAACTCTGCTACAGCCTTTTTCCATTTGTTGTGAGTTTCAGTGAAGGCTGAGACTCTGCGTTCTTTCTAGCCTTGTCCATAGCTTCCTGACGTTCTTGGAGTGTGCTGGACCAGTATGGTATGTAGTTACGCCGGCATCCTTTGGGAATGGTTTCTTTTGCAGCTTGTAGTATGCATCTGTTGAAGTCTTTTACCACTTCATTAATATCTCTGTTCTGTACCTTGAGGGTAGACAGCAGCGTGTTCACCTGATGCCTGAATAAACCCCAGTTGGCTTTTTTGTAGTTCCATCTTGTAATGGCTGGGCCTGTACTGAGAGTTGCACTCTGGACAGTAAGAAAGATTGGGCGATGGTCGCTTCCCCCTAGTTGATCTCCTACTTCTCTACTAATAGATCCAGCTATATCTGGTGTGGAGAAGGCAAGATCTGGTGTTGAAGTTGTGTGCCATCCTCTGGAGTAGAAGGTAGGAGTATCTGTGGCATTATTGACTAGGATTAGGGAGTGATCATCTTGCCAAGTTTCAACCTCTTCACCTCTGTGATCCAGATGGTTATAGCCCCAGCTCTGGGAGTGGCTATTAAAGTCTCCAACTGCTATAAAGTTGGTGGCTGGTACCTGTATAGAGCTGAGACTCAGAGGTTTGTTGTTCGGACAGTAATAGTTCAGGAGTTCTATTTCCATCTTGTCTACCTTTATCTGCAGCAGCTGATATTCTGCTCCATCCATGAAGGTTTTCCTTTCGTGTGCAGGAATGTTATTCCTTACAAGAGTAAGTACTCCTCCTTTTCGTCTATCTTTTCTGTCGGATCTGAAGCATTGATATCCCCTTATTTTAAAGGTTTGATCTGCTTTCAAGTGAGTCTCTTGGATACAGCAAACACTGACTTGCTTCTCATACAAGATGTTTTCCAGCTCTGTCTTTTTGCTGTATCCAGCCTGCTTGCTGTTCACTCCCTCTGCATTCCAGTGCATTATGACAAGTGGCACTCTGGGTTTCTCTTTTTCTGTTTTGTTTTGGTCAGTAGTTCTCCTCTGCCGTCTGCTGACTCCACAAGACGGTCTAGAGGGTCCTCCAGTAGCTGAGGGTGGGCTCTGTCGAGGCTCAGAGCCCGGCACTGCACCTGCCTGGTGGAGCTCCACAGGGCGAGCACCAGAACGAGATTTATTTGACGGTGTACTCTCCATAGAAAAAAAAAGCGAGTTGCATGATACTGTGGTTTCCGGTGCGCCTTCTGGCCCAGTATCTACGACTTTAGCACCTGCTCAACGGGAGAGTGGGCTCATCCCTAATCTGTTTATGTTCCCAGTAGTAGACTATTCGCAAGCAGCCTGGGGGTGTCACTGCTCTGCGCGGACCTTGTTTACCGAGGCGGCGTCCGAGCTCGTATGGTGAAAATATGGTTGCGTTATCTTCAAAATAGCCCTGTCTTTCCCGTGGCTTTTCTGCCATCCTGCAACTTTGAGTTAGGGAGTTCTGAGCTCCAGTCTCTTTCCCAGGCGTTTTATCCTGGCCTGGCACGCATACAGAGGACCCCACTTCTGGTTCTAAGTTAGCAGTTGGGGATAGGTGGGGTAGCACACTGTGCATTCCCCGTCATCCAGGGGGCTCTCCAACTATGCAGAGCTTGCACAATGCTGTGCTCTGGTTCTGGGCTCTCCCAAGGAATCCTCACGTCCCGCACAGAGCCACCTCCAGATACCCACCACCTGCCAACCCTCCATTGTAGAAATCTCCTGCATGCGGCCATCCAGTCAAGAGCCAGTATTAAGTCTTGTGCCCAAGTTATCCCCCCAAGCTCAGTGTGCAATGCTGGGTTCTCATCATGCTGCAACACAGGGGGGATTGTGATGCCCAGCCATCTCTCCCAACTCTGCACCGACAAGTGACATCGGGGACCCAACTGTGCCTCAGTGCTGGGAGGCCCCGTTTCCGGGTACACCACACACAGCCAATTGAGGCAACGGTCGCCGTGGGCGTGATAGACGACAAACAGTGAAGAATGAGGCAAGAAAGCATTTAACCCATGAAGTGGGGGTGGATTGGTGCAGACCAGAGCATGTACCACTCGCCGGTGGGTTCTGCATCTACACCTATAGGGTTCCACCCACTCCTCAGCCCATTTAGTCTGGCCCCTCACCCAGGACCTGTCCGGCTTGGGTGACCCTGCCAGGAGTAAAACTCCCGCCGGCATAGCTCCCGGGATCATTGGGGCGCTCAAGCTCTCCAACCACGGCAAGGTAGGCTTACATGTGGAGAGTCGCGGCTTCCAATTTCTGAAGTTCCATCTTGGCCTGCCTCTCCGCTGCTTCCGCAGCGGCTGCCCTGTCCTCTTTCTCTCGCTGAATATGCCTATCATTTTCCCTTATCAGGTAGGCCTTAGTCTCCTCCTTATCCATTCCCATGTCCTGAGCAGCCTCGCGCCAGGCAGTTCGTAACTTGGCCATATCCGCCATCTTACCTGTAAACTGCTGTAAGTTCACAAATACAGAGAAATGACAGAAAAGGAAAAGAGAAGGAACAACCTGTTACGTAATAGGAAATATTCCCTCTATAACCGCTGTCCCAAACCCAGAACTCAGACTAGCACCAAGTCTGAATAATATCCTAAAAAAATTGTGTTAAGAAGTTACCAAAACCCGAAATTACCTTCCTGTTAAAGAAAAATATGTTGGTATGCCATCAATTACCACTAAGTCATATAAATCAAAATTACCACAAAATCTACTAGACTGCAACCTGTGGAAAAACCTATAACTGGATCAGTTCTAATAGCTCAAGTCTAGGGGATATTTAAAGAAACTCTATTCTCAGAAAACTTTCTAGAGACACTATGTTTCTAGATCACAGAATTGATCTCCACAGCATGATCCACCGGACGATTGCCGCCCACTTGTCACGAAGTGGTTTTAAGTTTATAGAGTTTGCCTGAATGAAAACAAGACCCTAGTATGAGAAAGTCTGAGAAGATAGAATTTAGATGGAAAATGACATGCCTGTGGACAGATAGGACTATTGGCTCAAGGGATAGACTCGCCCTTGCCGCTTCGTGACTTCAGAAAGGCTATAATCTCACCCTCCTCTGACTTCCTTTAAATACAAGGAGATAAGGTGTATAAAACGACCACAGACACCACTATACAGACAACATAAAGTAAGTATAGTAAGGAGTAGAAGCTGATCCAGTATACAGTAAATATATATATTTTTATTTACAGAATGGAAAAAACATTAAAAATACCATCAAAACATCAGTCAAGAAATGGCCTCCACTGTTGCACGGCCTGAAAACAAGTAACGATTAAATTAATAGACACCAAAAAAAAAACCCAAATCACATTCACTCTTTTTGTCACCCTGCTGAGGAACAAAAAATTTGGTTAGTGATTTAAACACCTCTAATCTTGTGGAGCTGTCGACTTTAGCCTCCACTCTCTAATAAAATAAGATTCTACTGTCTCAGTCCTGTTGACTCTTCCTCAACAAACCGTCTACACAGCTTCCAACTTGGTAGGCGATATGCGCCACTATCTAACACCACTGGAAATGCTAAATTAATAGACTTAGAGTAACACAATGGCTTAGTGTCTATCCGTCGAATGGATACTGAACAGACCCTACTGGTCCTGTCTATTTTCTCCCTCCTTCTCTCTATCTCTCTCTCTCTCCCTTGGTCTCAGTG
This sequence comes from Oreohelix idahoensis, assembly GCA_024509875.1. Classification (NCBI taxonomy): domain Eukaryota; kingdom Metazoa; phylum Mollusca; class Gastropoda; order Stylommatophora; family Oreohelicidae; genus Oreohelix; species Oreohelix idahoensis. The sequence goes on from JAMPIV010016256.1 coordinate 27,474, forward strand.
TCTCTCTAACACTCGACGACTGATGATGCGGCGTCTCCGTTACGCTCTTCTCTCGTTACTTTCAAGACCCAGGTATTTTAACCCTGTCACCTGTTCCTGAATTCTGCGATGATGATGAAGTTCTGGCGTCAAGCATGAGGTACTTGATAAACTGTCGACAAACTTCTCTGCTGCTGAATAGCTTCCCTCCTTTAACCCGCTCCGGAGTTAGAGGAAAAAAAAAAACCACAGCCTTGATTTCCGGCTGTACGCAATTGAAACCAGTCTAGCTGAAGAATTGAACTTCACTGCAATAGACCGTTTAGGGTATCTTCTTTTGCTCCTGACGATAACTCGAGTACTCTGACCCTGAGATATGTCTTCTTGCCGTGGATAATTTTATTTGTCAAAATTATGCTCCCCACTGTTTCGCTGTGACTCGCTGAAATTAAAAGGAAATGCGTCTATTGTATAACAACTCCAACATAACGCATCTCTAACCCATTAATCTTTATAACTCCCTTACTCAGTACTTTTTTTTTTATTTATTTTTTTTGTAATTTTTTTTTTTTTTTATTTTTTTCACTCGTCATGTACAACAATACAAAAAATAATATTACCCACGTGGCTCACTCGTCATGTACAACAATACAAAAAATAATATTACCCAAGTGGCACTTAAATCTCTCTCCTCTCTCTCCCCTTCTCTCGTTCTGAAAAAACCGATACATAAAATATTCCTACTCACGTGTCTCTTCATTCTCACTCCTTCCCCCTCTCTCCCTCAACTATAATCTGCCAGGTAAGTAACCAGAAACCTCCCGACCTGTCTGCCTCTTATTTATTTGTTACGCGTGGCTACCCACGTGTCCAATATTCAACTAGGGAATTTCTTTGTCCGAAATCCCGTGGCCTCCTTTTTAACATTTACACATGAGGTTTCCTACTTAAGCCCCAATTTAAATGAAATCTCGCTATAGGAATAGTTTACTCCTCTAAGCAGTATAATCCACTTATAACATACATCTTTACTCTCCGACGGCATTTCTTACATTTAAGGCATAATAAAATTTAGTGCACACAATCGATTCCCACTAAAATTATATTTGTAAATACACAGGAATAAATGGTGGTTTTACATAACATTCTACAACTATAGCACACGTGTAGCTTATAACTTCACACGCTCCTATCTACTGCCAAAATCATAGAAAGAATAAGCATACTGTTGCATTTACATCGTTCGTCAAAGATGATAATGAATGGCACTATCCTTTAGAACTAAAAAGTTAATGTCCCCGAAGAAATTAACTGCGGGCGAAATTCTAAAAACCCCACTAATAAGTAAAACGATAATAAAAATTACTACATACCAATTATCGCTGTTGTTCCCCGCAATGGAGATGATAAATATGCAGTCATACGGCTGACGATAATTTCTTATGATAGAGAACTTGGCCCCAGTCTAACTGGCTATTTATACACACTGGGGCCACCACCCCGTGTTCATTAATCTACGCACTCGGGCAAATGGAAACGCTTAGAAAAATAAACATAACTATGAGCTGCGCCAATCAGATTTGAAAACAACGCAAACCGCGTGTCTGAAGATTGCGTCACGTTATGTGACGACCGCGTGTTTCTGACTTGCGTGCAGGAAATGGCGATTTCCGTAAACAACAAAAAATCGCGTGATCAGAAGAAAGTAAAACTGGTCGAGTGTAAAATAAATCTACCGTCATAAAACGACCCCATTTAATTATCTACCCAAAAATACCAAACACGATATCTATTCAAATGAGAAGAAAAAAATGGTGAAAATTCAAAATCAAAGAACAGAATCGGGCCGGTTGAAAGACAGAATTACAGTGCAGCATCACAGTTGGTAAGAAAACGAAGATGGCTGTATACTGCTCTACCTATGTCCCAGTCTTGACATATGGATGCGAGTCATGGGCAATGACTACAACCCATAAAAGCCAGATCCAAACCTCAGAAATGAGGTATCTGAGGAAGGTGGTTGAAGTAACAAGAAGAGACATGGTACGCAACCAGACGATACGTCAAGGCCTTAAATCCTACCCCCTGCAGACCCAAGTAGAACAGTCCCAATTAAGATGGTTTGGCCATGTCTGCAGAATGGGAGAAGATCGGATACCACGACAAGCATGGGAAACAAAGATCCAAGGATCCAGACCCCGAGGACGACCCAGAGTCCGCTGGGAGGACAACATTAGACAATCTTTGAAGGACCGAGGACTAGAATGGAACCAGGCCAGGAGGAAGACAGCCGATAAAATAGTCTGGCGCTCTCTCTTCCAAACCTCTACACCTCACGGTAGAAGGGGAACGACTAAGTAAGTAAGTATAAAGTAAATGCTGACTCAGTCCTCTTTCTGGAATACCCAGTGTAAGAGAGGCAGAGAGACCAAAGAACACATGAAAAAAGAGAACTGGAGAAAGATATGATATATTTGTAAACAATATGTAAGGAATAAAACAAACCTGCAAATGAAGTTATGGACACTTCCATTTGCTGAGACAGGTCACATATATGACTCTGAAATGTTTGTAGAAAAAAAAGGATCACAATTGAGTATAATACATAAGTTAATTCACAAGTTAACAAAGCCCATTGGTGACATATTTATGAGATGGTAATGAAGCTCACAGATTATATATTTATAAGAAGGTAACAAATCCCACAGGAAATGTCCAAACTATCCTCTTTCCACACAAACTGCCTAAGGACAATTCTTCAAATTTTTTGGCCGAATACCATCTCTAACCAGAATGAAGAAGACATGGAAAGACCTTGACCTGATGGCACAGGACAGAAAGACTTGGCATAAGTTTGTTGAAGGCCCATGCTCCTTGGGAAGCTAAAGGGTGACGATGACCGATATTAACATAAACAATGAACGGCAAGAAACAGACAAGAGAACACACAACATATTTCCAAACTTCTATTCATCATATATTGCCTGTGATGTTTATATCATTTCTTTAATACACTGCAACAACCTGTTACTGACCTAGTGTGATACTTATGACACCTTTTATTATTTAATACATGAATAATTGTTACTGACTACAAAATTAGAAAACAAAGATGCAAGCTCATATATGATAAGCAAACATTAATTCCTTTATGTTTGTGAATTCTATTTCTGCAATGGAGCCGCGCTAGCGTAGTGGTTACAACACCTCTCTGGCGACCGGGTGATTCAGGATCAAACCCGGGCGACGGCATTTGAGGATTTTTCGTCGACCGGGATTTGGACTGGATTAACTCGAGACCTGGCGAGGACATTTGAAGAAGTATCGTCGACCAGGGATTGGCGGCTCCTGAGCCGACCCAGCTGTAATGGGTACCTCCGAAATCGGAGAGTATTTGCCTGAATGGCGAGGGACACCTGTCTCTGTACAAGAAAAAGGGATACTCACGTAAAATCAATGTCAGGTTAGACATAAAAATAATAACCTGAGATTTCGCCTCGAGTATTAGTGGGCGTACGAAAAAAAAAAAAAAAATTTCTGCAATGACCAACAATTATAAATACTGACTTTAATAAATAAGGTAACCAGACTCATTATGCTTCAGTCCACAAGGAGCATAGGCCTTCAACTAATTTATGCCAGGTTCCCCTTCTCCTGTGCCATCCACTCAAGATCTTTCATGTCTTCTTTATCCCATTTATTTTACCTTAGGTTTTATCTATAAGTTGTTTTTCTGTGTCTCCCTATACCTCCATTATGAATGTGCAATGGAGGTTTTTCCCTCATGTTAGAAGGAAGTAATCCACTTTATTTGGGGCATGTTATGAGAAGAAAGAAGCTGGAGTATATCATGACAACAGGAAAGATAGAAGAAAGAAGCTGGAGTATATCATGACAACAGGAAAGATAGAAGAAAGAAGCTGGAGTATATCATGACAACAGGAAAGATAGAAGAAAAAAGACAACAAAGAGAGAATATACTGAACAGTCGTGACATCACGTCATGGAAATAAGTCAACAGAATTCATCAATAGTACTGTCAACAGGAAGTTTGGGGGGGAAGGGGCGGCCAAAATCCCCTACTCCACCAGGCATGGTACTTGATACCTCTCTTACCCTGGTAATTCAAACACAAGTTTTGCCCTGTAATGAACAATGAAATAAATTTACTGAAACAGGGACAAGCAAAACCCATGATAAAGCCTTTTTGACACATTACTTGTCAACATAATCGTTAGACATGTGTAAGCATTTGTTCCACTGTGACAAAAAGGCATAGAAGAAATCAGTGTCTAGCTCCTAGAGTCGAGAAATCACACTTCACTATTGCAAAGTGCCTGCAGGTAAGGTGCTTCTTCTTGAGTCCAAAGTAATGGAAACAACTCAAATGCTAGGTCAGGGCTGGGTGGTTCATAGCCTCCCTTATGCAGCACTGCTAATACGCTCAGCTGTGGCCTGACATTAGCAATTAGAATTCATAGCATCATCTTGGTCATGCAAACTGACAAAACAGCAAAATACTTATTATCCCTTGACACAGAAAAGTGTTGCCATGATCTTTTTCTTAACAACTTGCTTTAAACTTCTTTGCTAGAACATAACACGCATGAATCCACATCGTGGATGCTTACTCTCAAGTTCAATCACACATCCAAACTCTGAAACCCATAAGATTGTGTTGCAATAACTTCCCTCCTCCATAACAATGCTTTAAGTGTTGCAAAACTGAATTTATGAATGTGCGTAAGCTGTAAAGATATGCAGTGTGCACACACACTGTGGCACCTCAGAAGCCCATGCATAATGCTGTGTGCAGTATGTCTTTTACAAAGATAAAAATGGATCACAATTCGCACCTCAAAATTGTAATGTGTGTATACAAGGACCGTAGCTTTAAATTGAATGTATACATTATGACAATGTAGGATCAGATATCTCGCTGGCATGGTTTCATGATAATATAAAGAAGTAGACAACTGCTAACAATGAACTATCTATTCCCACCTGTCAGGGAAGCTCTACATATATCACACGAGGTCTTGTTACCTTATTTAAACAACATTATACATTTATATATATTTATAGGAACAAACCACCCATGTATTAACAGGGCTCGAAAGGGAAGCAAAGAATAGTAACACTGTGCCCTGCCATGCATGTCGTAGAAAGCGACTAAGGAGGGTTGGGCATGGGGCTGGTTACCCCATCCTGTAAAAAATTTAAACCACAAAAAACTTCAACAAACATGGACAAGTCAATTAAGGAAAATAAAACACAGCCATCCAAGACAGGGGAAGGTCCTCTCGCAGGGAGGTGTATGATGCAACACAGAGAAAGCCAAAAGGAGTCTGTGTTACTGACTAACCTTCTTTCTTCTAGGAGAACTTCCAGATTTGGCATCTGGAATGTTCGGACATTAAACGAACAAGGGAAAGTGGCACAAGTAGCAGCAGAAATGAGGGAACATAAAATCGAGGTTCTGGGAATGTGTGAAACAAAGTGGAAGGGGGTAGACAAGAAGAAACATTACAAGGCAGTCCTTGTTCTGGAACCCCCAGGGCAAGAGAGGCAGAGGTAGACCAAGAAGCACATGGAGAAGAGAGGTGGAAACAGAGGTGAAAAGGATGAGGAGAACGTGGAAAGAACTTGAGATGATGGCACGTGACTAGAGGACTTGGCATGTGTTTGTTGAAGGCCTATGCTCCTTTGGGAGTGGAGGGTTATGAATGAATGAATGAATAGGAACAAACACATCATTTATAGCCAGAACAAAAACTAGAATATACAAATGACCTCCACAAAGAAATGCTTAATGGTAATCACTAGGGCTAGGATTTTAATGACCTAAAAGTTGCTAGAAATCGATCTATAAAAAATGCATATATGATCCTCATATGGGAAAATTATTAAACAGCAAGGGGAAAACAGTGAAGTAAAGAAATTTGTGAGAAGCAATAAATAAGAAATCGTTAACACTAAAAAATGCCTATTTTTTATTGAAAATGCCAGAATATGCAAAATAATGACTGAAAAAAAAAAATGCTTTAAAATGACCGAAAATCTAAAACAAATGCTTTAACAGGCCAAAAGATTGCAAAATGATGCCTTAACTCAAAGGCTCTTAAAAGAGCTTAGTTTTTTTAATGGAACACATTTATATTCAACTGAGCAACATTTCACTATTGCCCCCCCCCCCCCCCCCCAAAACCCCCCCCCAAAAAAAAATAAGGGAAATATGCCCCCCCCCCCCCCCCCTAGCCCTAGTAATGACCACCCCCCCCCCCCTAATAATATTAATATATAACCCCCCTTATCCCCACCATGTCAAAAAAAAAATAGGTCACCCCCCATTGAGCCCCCCCCCCCCCCCCCCCCCCACCGAGACCCCGAAATATGCAAAATGATCCAAATGCTAGTTGCCTTCTACTTGTAATGACCAGGAAACGCTCAACAAACCTCAGCGACTCATAGCTCAAAAACTGCCTATAACCAAGAACTTATGCTGAACAACACCAGATTATGTCAAATACTTTTTTAAATTATATATTGTACCTTCAGCTCCCTAAGGGTCATAGGTCAATGCCATTGAGCTCTCCATGGACCAATGACACACCTTTTCATGTCTGTGTCCAGCTCCCCTTCCCCAAGTTGTTCTTTTACTTCTGACTTGTCCATCTTGTCTCTGAAGCTTTGCTGGCTCACAGTTTCTACAAGATGGGGTAGATGACCCTATGCCCAACCCTCCTTAGTCACCTCCTACTGCATGCGTGACAGGGTACAGAGTTACTATTCTCTGCTCTTCTTCAGGTACTAGTACTACACATACTTTTTATATCATCATCATTTTCCTTTGTGCTCCTCATGGAGCTCTACAACTGTAAGCTCCCCCCCCCCCCCCCCCCTGCGCAGGAAGCCTGCAACAAGCAGTCACATGATCTTACAGCAGTGGTTACTGTGGTGATTTGTTTGACACGATCAAGTTTTCAGCCCCCATGCACAACCTCCTATTGGTCATCTTGTACCACATGACTCCAGGTACAGTAGTCCTAGTCTTTGTTTGTCTCTTCACAGACCCCTGGAACTACCAGGGACGTTGTCTTCTACACCACTAATAAATGACTAATAACAAACAATAAAAATGTATAATTCACAACACACTGGTTTCTCAAATTTCCTTAAAAACTGACACATATAAATAATAAAAAAACTCGTTCCCATTAAACAAACAAAATCCATAGTATGTATAAATCACCACCAAACAAACCCACAGTATATAAAACACTGTGCTGTAACACCAAATATTTGCAGATTACTTCCCTTAAAAGAAAAACATACGCATTGTTAACCCAGACAGACTGTGAATATGAGCTAATCAAACTTGCTTAAAAATCAGAATCTTCAACTCAAATGTCAAGTCAGTTCTACTGTATGGCTCTGAAACATGGAGAACAACAACAACAACCACAACAATTTTAATAAATGGGTGCTTGCATAGAACAGAAGGATTGAAATGGTATGACAAGATCACCAAAGTAGAACTGACGACAAGAACCAGACAAGCCAGTGGAACAAGAGATGAGAAGAAGACTATGGTAATTGAAAGGACACACGCTGAGGAAACAAACTGATAGCATTACCAGGCAGTCATTTTCTGGAATCCTCTAGGTCACAGCAAAGGTAGAATAACAAACACACGGAAAAGTGAACTGGATACAGACATGAAAATGATGAGCAAGCACATGGAAAGACCTGAAGCTGGTGAGACAGGACAGGAAGACTTGGCAGAAATGTGCTGAAGGTCTATGGTCTTTGGAGAGGTGAAGGATGATCATGATGAAATCTGCTTAAGTACCTAATATTTCATTTTTCTTTTTAAAGTATCATTATAACGTCTGTAACTGTAAAAAACATGACTTCAGGCAAAAACAAAATATATTACATCATATACAATACTGCACTAATCCCATGCACAATACATTTTCATCTGATCAATACAAAGATACTTTTAAATGCTTAACCCTTTAGAGACAGCACAGAAAGATTGTGACATGCCACTGTTGTCAGTAATCAAGAAGTTGCAGACTTTCAGAAGTGGCCACCTGAGCAGAAGTGAAAGGTTACAATGGCACAACAAGATCACTAATATGTACCTTATGAAAAGACCCAGATACATACATACCAGTGGAGCAAGAAGTAAGGAGAAGATGATGTGGCATTAGATATTACTAACACTGAGGAAACCAGCTGAATTTACTTCAAGCCTCCCTGCCCTGTACCATCCGTTCAAGGTCTTTCTTTACCTTCTTTATTATACCTTTCATGTTTGCCTCCAATTTACAGATTAGTAGTTAATATATTTGTAAACAATATGTAAGGAATAAAACAAACTGGCAAATGAAGTTATGGGCACTGCTGAGACAGGTCACATATGATTCTGAAACATCTATAGAAAAAAAATGGATCATAATTGAGTACAATACATACGTTAGTTCACAAAGTAACAAAGCCCATAGGTGACATATTTATGAGATGATAATGAAGCTCACAGATAATATATTTATAAGGTAACAAATCCCACAGGAAATGTCCAAATTCTCCTCTTTCCACACAAACTGCCTAAGGACACTTCTTCACATTTTTTGGCCAAATACCATTTCTAACCAGGAATTGCTTACACGGTGCAACTAAAAAGATATGCACACCATCATTGCGGGCAGACACTGGAACTGGGTTGGTCATGTCCTCAGAAGAGACCCTGACACCATCACAAGAACTGCTATGCTATAGACCACAGAAGGACTGCAAAAGAGAGGCAGACCAAAGATAACCTGGTGCAGAAATGTGAAGGCACTGCACAAAGGATGGTCATCAAGTGAGCAAAATGGGGACAGTTTGCTGCTGCCTTTCAAGACACCACTAGGCGTGATGGCCACTGACTGCTTTGTCAGTCAGGGGCTAAGGATCCAACAAGACGGACAAAACCCAAATATGACATATTTATGAGATGGTAACAGAAACGACAGATGATATATTTATGAGATGGTAAAAGAGCCCATACGTGGCATGTTTATGAGATGGTAGGCAAAGATGCATAACGTATTTTAAAATGTTTACTCCAGAATTAAAGCACTTATGGATTAAATGAATTTAACTAGGGAGGTATATCAGACCTCAATTTAAAACAGGGTGTAAATCTGTTATATATAAACCAATAGTGATATTTATCCCAGAATGCACAACATTCAAAACAAAGTGAATCTCACTCATAAATGCTAACAAATTTACTGATCATCTTTTTATTAAAATAAAATTACACTTTTAAGGTATTTTATTGCTTTGTTACCATTTTTATATTATGAATATTCTTGCTTCAAATCTGAGAATATGTTGTATAATTAATTATATTTCAAGAAAATGAATACACACTGAATAAAAGGATTTTTTCCACTTTCACTAAAAAGTTTGACCTTTGAATTTTTTAATAATTGTAAATATATATTTATCATGACAATTACATCTAAAGCATCTATAATTACTAACTTAGTCTTTCCTCTTCTACCGTGAGGTGTAGGTTTGGAAGAGAGAGTGCCATACTATCCTATCCGCTGTCTTCCTCCTGTCTGGGTCGTCCTGGATCCCTGGCTCTTAGTTTCCCATGCTTGTCATGGTAGCCGATCTTCTCCCATTCTGCAGACATGGTCAAACCATCTTAGTTTGGACTGTTCTACTTGGGTCTGCAGGAGTTGGGTTTTTAGGCCTTGTCGTATCATCTGGTTGCGGACCATGTCTCTTCTTGTTACTTCAACCACCTTCCTCAGATACCTCATTTCTGAGGTTTGGATCTGGCTTTTGTGGTTGTAGTCATTGCCCATAACTCGCATCCATAAGTCAAGACTGGGACATAGGTGGAGCGGTATTGAGCTCATGCCTTAGCATCTATTAGTTCTGTAAATTAACACTTCTGCTATCTAACAATGTAAGTGCATTCAATTTCCAACAAAATGATATAAGAATATACACCACGTTCAAGAAACTGTCAGCAGAAAACTTGTGAGATGAATTTCTAGGAAGGACAAAACCATCATTTCCACATAATTGATCTTATTTTAATCCTTCATCAGACCAAGTCTTGTAATGGTATCAGTTGCAGTGTTTGTCTTGTCTTGTGCTTGTATTCTATCTTCACTTCTTGTTCCACTTATATTTTTCTGGTTCTGTCCATCATTTCCACATAATTGATCTTGTTTTAATCCTTCATCAGACCAAGTCTTGTAATGGTATCAGTTGCAGTGTTTGTCTTGTCTTGTGCTTGTATTCTATCTTCACTTCTTGTTCCGCTTATATTTTGCTGGTTCTGTCCATCATTTCCACATAATTGATCTTATTTTAATCCTTCATCAGACCAAGTCTTGTAATGGTATCAGTTGCAGTGTTTGTCTTGTCTTGTGCTTGTATTCTATCTTCACTTCTTGTTCCACTTATATTTTTCTGGTTCTGTCCATCATTTCCACATAATTGATCTTATTTTAATCCTTCATCAGACCAAGTCTTGTAATGGTATCAGTTGCAGTGTTTGTCTTGTCTTGTGCTTGTATTCTATCTTCACTTCTTGTTCCACTTATATTTTTCTGGTTCTGTCCATCATTTCCACATAATTGATCTTATTTTAATCCTTCATCAGACCAAGTCTTGTAATGGTATCAGTTGCAGTGTTTGTCTTGTCTTGTGCTTGTATTCTATCTTCACTTCTTGTTCCACTTATATTTTTCTGGTTCTGTCCATCATTTCCACATAATTGATCTTATTTTAATCCTTCATCAGACCAAGTCTTGTAATGGTATCAGTTGCAGTGTTTGTCTTGTCTTGTGCTTGTATTCTATCTTCACTTCTTGTTCCACTTATATTTTTCTGGTTCTGTCCATCATTTCCACATAATTGATCTTATTTTAATCCTTCATCAGACCAAGTCTTGTAATGGTATCAGTTGCAGTGTTTGTCTTGTCTTGTGCTTGTATTCTATCTTCACTTCTTGTTCCACTTATATTTTTCTGGTTCTGTCCATCATTTCCACATAATTGATCTTGTTTTAATCCTTCATCAGACCAAGTCTTGTAATGGTATCAGTTGCAGTGTTTGTCTTGTCTTGTGCTTGTATTCTATCTTCACTTCTTGTTCCACTTATATTTTTTTGGTTCTGTCCATCATTTCCACATAATTGATCTTATTTTAATCCTTCATCAGACCAAGTCTTGTAATGGTATCAGTTGCAGTGTTTGTCTTGTCTTGTGCTTGTATTCTATCTTCACTTCTTGTTCCACTTATATTTTTCTGGTTCTGTCCATCATTTTCCACATAATTGATCTTATTTTAATCCTTCATCAGACCAAGTCTTGTAATGGTATCAGTTGCAGTGTTTGTCTTGTCTTGTGCTTGTATTCTATCTTCACTTCTTGTTCCACTTATATTTTTCTGGTTCTGTCCATCATTTCCACATAATTGATCTTATTTTAATCCTTCATCAGACCAAGTCTTGTAATGGTATCAGTTGCAGTGTTTGTCTTGTCTTGTGCTTGTATTCTATCTTCACTTCTTGTTCCACTTATATTTTTCTGGTTCTGTCCATCATTTCCACATAATTGATCTTGTTTTAATCCTTCATCAGACCAAGTCTTGTAATGGTATCAGTTGCAGTGTTTGTCTTGTCTTGTGCTTGTATTCTATCTTCACTTCTTGTTCCACTTATATTTTTCTGGTTCTGTCCATCATTTCCACATAATTGATCTTATTTTAATCCTTCATCAGACCAAGTCTTGTAATGGTATCAGTTGCAGTGTTTGTCTTGTCTTGTGCTTGTATTCTATCTTCACTTCTTGTTCCACTTATATTTTTCTGGTTCTGTCCATCATTTCCACATAATTGATCTTATTTTAATCCTTCATCAGACCAAGTCTTGTAATGGTATCAGTTGCAGTGTTTGTCTTGTCTTGTGCTTGTATTCTATCTTCACTTCTTGTTCCACTTATATTTTTCTGGTTCTGTCCATCATTTCCACATAATTGATCTTGTTTTAATCCTTCATCAGACCAAGTCTTGTAATGGTATCAGTTGCAGTGTTTGTCTTGTCTTGTGCTTGTATTCTATCTTTCACTTCTTGTTCCACTTATATTTTTCTGGTTCTGTCCATCATTTCCACATAATTGATCTTATTTTAATCCTTCATCAGACCAAGTCTTGTAATGGTATCAGTTGCAGTGTTTGTCTTGTCTTGTGCTTGTATTCTATCTTCACTTCTTGTTCCACTTATATTTTTCTGGTTCTGTCCATCATTTCCACATAATTGATCTTATTTTAATCCTTCATCAGACCAAGTCTTGTAATGGTATCAGTTGCAGTGTTTGTCTTGTCTTGTGCTTGTATTCTATCTTCACTTCTTGTTCCACTTATATTTTTCTGGTTCTGTCCATCATTTCCACATAATTGATCTTATTTTAATCCTTCATCAGACCAAGTCTTGTAATGGTATCAGTTGCAGTGTTTGTCTTGTCTTGTGCTTGTATTCTATCTTCACTTCTTGTTCACACTTATTTTTTTCTGGTTCTGTCCATCATTTCCACATAATTGATCTTGTTTTTAATCCTTCATCAGACCAAGTCTTGTAATGGTATCAGTTGCAGTGTTTGTCTTGTCTTGTGCTTGTATTCTATCTTCACTTCTTGTTCCACTTATATTTTTCTGGTTCTGTCCATCATTTCCACATAATTGATCTTATTTTAATCCTTCATCAGACCAAGTCTTGTAATGGTATCAGTTGCAGTGTTTGTCTTGTCTTGTGCTTGTATTCTATCTTCACTTCTTGTTCCACTTATATTTTTCTGGTTCTGTCCATCATTTCCACATAATTGATCTTATTTTAATCCTTCATCAGACCAAGTCTTGTAATGGTATCAGTTGCAGTTTGTTTGTCTTGTCTTGTGCTTGTATTCTATCTTCACTTCTTGTTCCACTTATATTTTTCTGGTTCTGTCCATCATTTCCACATAATTGATCTTGTTTTAATCCTTCATCAGACCAAGTCTTGTAATGGTATCAGTTGCAGTGTTTGTCTTGTCTTGTGCTTGTATTCTATCTTCACTTCTTGTTCCACTTATATTTTTCTGGTTCTGTCCATCATTTCCACATAATTGATCTTGTTTTAATCCTTCATCAGACCAAGTCTTGTAATGGTATCAGTTGCAGTGTTTGTCTTGTCTTGTGCTTGTATTCTATCTTCACTTCTTGTTCCACTTATATTTTTCTGGTTCTGTCCATCATTTCCACATAATTGATCTTATTTTAATCCTTCATCAGACCAAGTCTTGTAATGGTATCAGTTGCAGTGTTTGTCTTGTCTTGTGCTTGTATTCTATCTTCACTTCTTGTTCCACTTATATTTTTCTGGTTCTGTCCATCATTTCCACATAATTGATCTTGTTTTAATCCTTCATCAGACCAAGTCTTGTAATGGTATCAGTTGCAGTGTTTGTCTTGTCTTGTGCTTGTATTCTATCTTCACTTCTTGTTCCACTTATATTTTTCTGGTTCTGTCCATCATTTCCACATAATTGATCTTATTTTAATCCTTCATCAGACCAAGTCTTGTAATGGTATCAGTTGCAGTGTTTGTCTTGTCTTGTGCTTGTATTCTATCTTCACTTCTTGTTCCACTTATATTTTTCTGGTTCTGTCCATCATTTCCACATAATTGATCTTATTTTAATCCTTCATCAGACCAAGTCTTGTAATGGTATCAGTTGCAGTGTTTGTCTTGTCTTGTGCTTGTATTCTATCTTCACTTCTTGTTCCACTTATATTTTTCTGGTTCTGTCCATCATTTCCACATAATTGATCTTGTTTTAATCCTTCATCAGACCAAGTCTTGTAATGGTATCAGTTGCAGTGTTTGTCTTGTCTTGTGCTTGTATTCTATCTTCACTTCTTGTTCCACTTATATTTTTCTGGTTCTGTCCATCATTTCCACATAATTGATCTTGTTTTAATCCTTCATCAGACCAAGTCTTGTAATGGTATCAGTTGCAGTGTTTGTCTTGTCTTGTGCTTGTATTCTATCTTCACTTCTTGTTCCACTTATATTTTTCTGGTTCTGTCCATCATTTCCACATAATTGATCTTATTTTAATCCTTCATCAGACCAAGTCTTGTAATGGTATCAGTTGCAGTGTTTGTCTTGTCTTGTGCTTGTATTCTATCTTCACTTCTTGTTCCACTTATATTTTTCTGGTTCTGTCCATCATTTCCACATAATTGATCTTGTTTTAATCCTTCATCAGACCAAGTCTTGTAATGGTATCAGTTGCAGTGTTTGTCTTGTCTTGTGCTTGTATTCTATCTTCACTTCTTGTTCCACTTATATTTTTCTGGTTCTGTCCATCATTTCCACATAATTGATCTTATTTTAATCCTTCATCAGACCAAGTCTTGTAATGGTATCAGTTGCAGTGTTTGTCTTGTCTTGTGCTTGTATTCTATCTTCACTTCTTGTTCCACTTATATTTTTCTGGTTCTGTCCATCATTTCCACATAATTGATCTTGTTTTAATCCTTCATCAGACCAAGTCTTGTAATGGTATCAGTTGCAGTGTTTGTCTTGTCTTGTGCTTGTATTCTATCTTCACTTCTTGTTCCACTTATATTTTTCTGGTTCTGTCCATCATTTCCACATAATTGATCTTATTTTAATCCTTCATCAGACCAAGTCTTGTAATGGTATCAGTTGCAGTGTTTGTCTTGTCTTGTGCTTGTATTCTATCTTCACTTCTTGTTCCACTTATATTTTTCTGGTTCTGTCCATCATTTCCACATAATTGATCTTGTTTTAATCCTTCATCAGACCAAGTCTTGTAATGGTATCAGTTGCAGTGTTTGTCTTGTCTTGTTATATTTTTCTGGTTCTGTCCATCATTTCCACATAATTGATCTGTTTTTAATCCTTCATCAGACCAAGTCTTGTAATGGTATCAGTTGCAGTGTTTGTCTTGTCTTGTGCTTGTATTCTATCTTCACTTCTTGTTCCACTTATATTTTTCTGGTTCTGTCCATCATTTCCACATAATTGATCTTATTTTAATCCTTCATCAGACCAAGTCTTGTAATGGTATCAGTTGCAGTGTTTGTCTTGTCTTGTGCTTGTATTCTATCTTCACTTCTTGTTCCACTTATATTTTTCTGGTTCTGTCCATCATTTCCACATAATTGATCTTGTTTTAATCCTTCATCAGACCAAGTCTTGTAATGGTATCAGTTGCAGTGTTTGTCTTGTCTTGTGCTTGTATTCTATCTTCACTTCTTGTTCCACTTATATTTTTCTGGTTCTGTCCATCATTTCCACATAATTGATCTTATTTTAATCCTTCATCAGACCAAGTCTTGTAATGGTATCAGTTGCAGTGTTTGTCTTGTCTTGTGCTTGTATTCTATCTTCACTTCTTGTTCCACTTATATTTTTCTGGTTCTGTCCATCATTTCCACATAATTGATCTTGTTTTAATCCTTCATCAGACCAAGTCTTGTAATGGTATCAGTTGCAGTGTTTGTCTTGTCTTGTGCTTGTATTCTATCTTCACTTCTTGTTCCACTTATATTTTTCTGGTTCTGTCCATCATTTCCACATAATTGATCTTATTTTAATCCTTCATCAGACCAAGTCTTGTAATGGTATCAGTTGCAGTGTTTGTCTTGTCTTGTGCTTGTATTCTATCTTCACTTCTTGTTCCACTTATATTTTTCTGGTTCTGTCCATCATTTCCACATAATTGATCTTATTTTAATCCTTCATCAGACCAAGTCTTGTAATGGTATCAGTTGCAGTGTTTGTCTTGTCTTGTGCTTGTATTCTATCTTCACTTCTTGTTCCACTTATATTTTTCTGGTTCTGTCCATCATTTCCACATAATTGATCTTGTTTTAATCCTTCATCAGACCAAGTCTTGTAATGGTATCAGTTGCAGTGTTTGTCTTGTCTTGTGCTTGTATTCTATCTTCACTTCTTGTTCCACTTATATTTTTCTGGTTCTGTCCATCATTTCCACATAATTGATCTTATTTTAATCCTTCATCAGACCAAGTCTTGTAATGGTATCAGTTGCAGTGTTTGTCTTGTCTTGTGCTTGTATTCTATCTTCACTTCTTGTTCCACTTATATTTTTCTGGTTCTGTCCATCATTTCCACATAATTGATCTTGTTTTAATCCTTCATCAGACCAAGTCTTGTAATGGTATCAGTTGCAGTGTTTGTCTTGTCTTGTGCTTGTATTCTATCTTCACTTCTTGTTCCACTTATATTTTTCTGGTTCTGTCCATCATTTCCACATAATTGATCTTATTTTAATCCTTCATCAGACCAAGTCTTGTAATGGTATCAGTTGCAGTGTTTGTCTTGTCTTGTGCTTGTATTCTATCTTCACTTCTTGTTCCACTTATATTTTTCTGGTTCTGTCCATCATTTCCACATAATTGATCTTATTTTAATCCTTCATCAGACCAAGTCTTGTAATGGTATCAGTTGCAGTGTTTGTCTTGTCTTGTGCTTGTATTCTATCTTCACTTCTTGTTCCACTTATATTTTTCTGGTTCTGTCCATCATTTCCACATAATTGATCTTATTTTAATCCTTCATCAGACCAAGTCTTGTAATGGTATCAGTTGCAGTGTTTGTCTTGTCTTGTGCTTGTATTCTATCTTCACTTCTTGTGTCCACTTATATTTTTCTGGTTCTGTCCATCATTTCCACATAATTGATCTTATTTTAATCCTTCATCAGACCAAGTCTTGTAATGGTATCAGTTGCAGTGTTTGTCTTGTCTTGTGCTTGTATTCTATCTTCACTTCTTGTTCCACTTATATTTTTCTGGTTCTGTCCATCATTTCCACATAATTGATCTTGTTTTAATCCTTCATCAGACCAAGTCTTGTAATGGTATCAGTTGCAGTGTTTGTCTTGTCTTGTGCTTGTATTCTATCTTCACTTCTTGTTCCACTTATATTTTTCTGGTTCTGTCCATCATTTCCACATAATTGATCTTATTTTAATCCTTCATCAGACCAAGTCTTGTAATGGTATCAGTTGCAGTGTTTGTCTTGTCTTGTGCTTGTATTCTATCTTCACTTCTTGTTCCACTTATATTTTTTCTGGTTCTGTCCATCATTTCCACATAATTGATCTTATTTTAATCCTTCATCAGACCAAGTCTTGTAATGGTATCAGTTGCAGTGTTTGTCTTGTCTTGTGCTTGTATTCTATCTTCACTTCTTGTTCCACTTATATTTTTTCTGGTTCTGTCCATCATTTCCACATAATTGATCTTATTTTAATCCTTCATCAGACCAAGTCTTGTAATGGTATCAGTTGCAGTGTTTGTCTTGTCTTGTGCTTGTATTCTATCTTCACTTCTTGTTCCACTTATATTTTTTTCTGGTTCTGTCCATCATTTCCACATAATTGATCTTGTTTTAATCCTTCATCAGACCAAGTCTTGTAATGGTATCAGTTGCAGTGTTTGTCTTGTCTTGTGCTTGTATTCTATCTTCACTTCTTGTTCCACTTATATTTTTCTGGTTCTGTCCATCATTTCCACATAATTGATCTTGTTTTAATCCTTCATCAGACCAAGTCTTGTAATGGTATCAGTTGCAGTGTTTGTCTTGTCTTGTGCTTGTATTCTATCTTCACTTCTTGTTCCACTTATATTTTTCTGGTTCTGTCCATCATTTCCACATAATTGATCTTATTTTAATCCTTCATCAGACCAAGTCTTGTAATGGTATCAGTTGCAGTGTTTGTCTTGTCTTGTGCTTGTATTCTATCTTCACTTCTTGTTCCACTTATATTTTTCTGGTTCTGTCCATCATTTCCACATAATTGATCTTGTTTTAATCCTTCATCAGACCAAGTCTTGTAATGGTATCAGTTGCAGTGTTTGTCTTGTCTTGTGCTTGTATTCTATCTTCACTTCTTGTTCCACTTATATTTTTCTGGTTCTGTCCATCATTTCCACATAATTGATCTTTAGTCGTGTAATGGTATCAGTTGCAGTGTTTGTCTTGTCTTGTGCTTGTATTCTATCTTCACTTCTTGTTCCACTTATATTTTTCTGGTTCTGTCCATCATTTCCACATAATTGATCTTATTTTAATCCTTCATCAGACCAAGTCTTGTAATGGTATCAGTTGCAATGATTTGTTTGTCTTGTCTTGTGCTTGTATTCTATCTTCACTTCTTGTTCCACTTATATTTTTCTGGTTCTGTCCATCATTTCCACATAATTGATCTTGTTTTAATCCTTCATCAGACCAAGTCTTGTAATGGTATCAGTTGCAGTGTTTGTCTTGTCTTGTGCTTGTATTCTATCTTCACTTCTTGTTCCACTTATATTTTTCTGGTTCTGTCCATCATTTCCACATAATTGATCTTATTTTAATCCTTCATCAGACCAAGTCTTGTAATGGTATCAGTTGCAGTGTTTGTCTTGTCTTGTGCTTGTATTCTATCTTCACTTCTTGTTCCACTTATATTTTTCTGGTTCTGTCCATCATTTCCACATAATTGATCTTATTTTAATCCTTCATCAGACCAAGTCTTGTAATGGTATCAGTTGCAGTGTTTGTCTTGTCTTGTGCTTGTATTCTATCTTCACTTCTTGTTCCACTTATATTTTTCTGGTTCTGTCCATCATTTCCACATAATTGATCTTTTTTTAATCCTTCATCAGACCAAGTCTTGTAATGGTATCAGTTGCAGTGTTTGTCTTGTCTTGTGCTTGTATTCTATCTTCACTTCTTGTTCCACTTATATTTTTCTGGTTCTGTCCATCATTTCCACATAATTGATCTTGTTTTAATCCTTCATCAGACCAAGTCTTGTAATGGTATCAGTTGCAGTGTTTGTCTTGTCTTGTGCTTGTATTCTATCTTCACTTCTTGTTCCACTTATATTTTTTTCTGGTTCTGTCCATCATTTCCACATAATTGATCTTATTTTAATCCTTCATCAGACCAAGTCTTGTAATGGTATCAGTTGCAGTGTTTGTCTTGTCTTGTGTGCTTGTATTCTATCTTCACTTCTTGTTCCACTTATATTTTTCTGGTTCTGTCCATCATTTCCACATAATTGATCTATTTTAATCCTTCATCAGACCAAGTCTTGTAATGGTATCAGTTGCAGTGTTTGTCTTGTCTTGTGCTTGTATTCTATCTTCACTTCTTGTTCCACTTATATTTTTTTCTGGTTCTGTCCATCATTTCCACATAATTGATCTTATTTTAATCCTTCATCAGACCAAGTCTTGTAATGGTATCAGTTGCAGTGTTTGTCTTGTCTTGTGCTTGTATTCTATCTTCACTTCTTGTTCCACTTATATTTTTCTGGTTCTGTCCATCATTTCCACATAATTGATCTTGTTTTAATCCTTCATCAGACCAAGTCTTGTAATGGTATTGTTTGGAGTGTTTGTCTTTTTTTGTGGTTGTATTATATTTTCACTTCTTGTTCCACTTATATTTTTCTGGTTCTGTCCTTCATTTCCACATAATTGATCTTTATTTTTAATCCTTCATCAGACCAAGTCTTGTAATGGTATCAGTTGCAGTGTTTGTCTTGTCTTGTGCTTGTATTCTATCTTCACTTCTTGTTCCACTTATATTTTTCTGGTTCTGTCCATCATTTCCACATAATTGATCTTGTTTTAATCCTTCATCAGACCAAGTCTTGTAATGGTATCAGTTGCAGTGTTTGTCTTGTCTTGTGCTTGTATTCTATCTTCACTTCTTGTTCCACTTATATTTTTCTGGTTCTGTCCATCATTTCCACATAATTGATCTTGTTTTAATCCTTCATCAGACCAAGTCTTGTAATGGTATCAGTTGCAGTGTTTGTCTTGTCTTGTGCTTGTATTCTATCTTCACTTCTTGTTCCACTTATATTTTTTCTGGTTCTGTCCATCATTTCCACATAATTGATCTTATTTTTAATCCTTCATCAGACCAAGTCTTGTAATGGTATCAGTTGCAGTGTTTGTCTTGTCTTGTGCTTGTATTCTATCTTCACTTCTTGTTCCACTTATATTTTTCTGGTTCTGTCCATCATTTCCACATAATTGATCTTGTTTTAATCCTTCATCAGACCAAGTCTTGTAATGGTATCAGTTGCAGTGTTTGTCTTGTCTTGTGCTTGTATTCTATCTTCACTTCTTGTTCCACTTATATTTTTCTGGTTCTGTCCATCATTTCCACATAATTGATCTTATTTTAATCCTTCATCAGACCAAGTCTTGTAATGGTATCAGTTGCAGTGTTTGTCTTGTCTTGTGCTTGTATTCTATCTTCACTTCTTGTTCCACTTATATTTTTTCTGGTCCTGTCCTTCATTTCCACATAATTGAGCTTGTTTTAATCCTTCATCAGACCAAGTCTTGTAATGGATTCTATCTTCACTTCTTGTTCCACTTATATTTTTCTGGTTCTGTCCATCATTTCCACATAATTGATCTTGTTTTAATCCTTCATCAGACCAAGTCTTGTAATGGTATCAGTTGCAGTGTTTGTCTTGTCTTGTGCTTGTATTCTATCTTCACTTCTTGTTCCACTTATATTTTTCTGGTTCTGTCCATCATTTCCACATAATTGATCTTATTTTAATCCTTCATCAGACCAAGTCTTGTAATGGTATCAGTTGCAGTGTTTGTCTTGTCTTGTGCTTGTATTCTATCTTCACTTCTTGTTCCACTTATATTTTTCTGGTTCTGTCCATCATTTCCACATAATTGATCTTGTTTTAATCCTTCATCAGACCAAGTCTTGTAATGGTATCAGTTGCAGTGTTTGTCTTGTCTTGTGCTTGTATTCTATCTTCACTTCTTGTTCCACTTATATTTTTCTGGTTCTGTCCATCATTTCCACATAATTGATCTTATTTTAATCCTTCATCAGACCAAGTCTTGTAATGGTATCAGTTGCAGTGTTTTGTCTTATCTTGTGCTTGTATTCTATCTTCACTTCTTGTTCCACTTATATTTTTCTGGTTCTGTCCATCATTTCCACATAATTGATCTTATTTTAATCCTTCATCAGACCAAGTCTTGTAATGGTATCAGTTGCAGTGTTTGTCTTGTCTTGTGCTTGTATTCTATCTTCACTTCTTTTTCCACTTATATTTTTCTGGTTCTGTCCATCATTTCCACATAATTGATCTTATTTTAATCCTTCATCAGACCAAGTCTTGTAATGGTATCAGTTGCAGTGTTTGTCTTGTCTTGTGCTTGTATTCTATCTTCACTTCTTGGTCCACTTATATTTTTCTGGTTCTGTCCATCATTTCCACATAATTGATCTTGTTTTAATCCTTCATCAGACCAAGTCTTGTAATGGTATCAGTTGCAGTGTTTGTCTTGTCTTGTGCTTGTATTCTATCTTCACTTCTTGTTCCACTTATATTTTTCTGGTTCTGTCCATCATTTCCACATAATTGATCTTGTTTTAATCCTTCATCAGACCAAGTCTTGTAATGGTATCAGTTGCAGTGTTTGTCTTGTCTTGTGCTTGTATTCTATCTTCACTTCTTGTTCCACTTATATTTTTCTGGTTCTGTCCATCATTTCCACATAATTGATCTTATTTTAATCCTTCATCAGACCAAGTCTTGTAATGGTATCAGTTGCAGTGTTTGTCTTGTCTTGTGCTTGTATTCTATCTTCACTTCTTGTTCCACTTTATATTTTTCTGGTTCTGTCCATCATTTCCACATAATTGATCTTATTTTAATCCTTCATCAGACCAAGTCTTGTAATGGTATCAGTTGCAGTGTTTGTCTTGTCTTGTGCTTGTATTCTATCTTCACTTCTTGTTCCACTTATATTCCACATAATTGATCTTGTTTTAATCCTTCATCAGACCAAGTCTTGTAATGGTATCAGTTGCAGTGTTTGTCTTGTCTTGTGCTTGTATTCTATCTTCACTTCTTGTTCCACTTATATTTTTCTGGTTCTGTCCATCATTTCCACATAATTGATCTTATTTTAATCCTTCATCAGACCAAGTCTTGTAATGGTATCAGTTGCAGTGTTTGTCTTGTCTTGTGCTTGTATTCTATCTTCACTTCTTGTTCCACTTATATTTTTCTGGTTCTGTCCATCATTTCCACATAATTGATCTTGTTTTAATCCTTCATCAGACCAAGTCTTGTAATGGTATCAGTTGCAGTGTTTGTCTTGTCTTGTGCTTGTATTCTATCTTCACTTCTTGTTCCACTTATATTTTTTCTGGTTCTGTCCATCATTTCCACATAATTGATCTTGTTTTAATCCTTCATCAGACCAAGTCTTGTAATGGTATCAGTTGCAGTGTTTGTCTTGTCTTGTGCTTGTATTCTATCTTCACTTCTTGTTCCACTTATATTTTTCTGGTTCTGTCCATCATTTCCACATAATTGATCTTATTTTAATCCTTCATCAGACCAAGTCTTGTAATGGTATCAGTTGCAGTGTTTGTCTTGTCTTGTGCTTGTATTCTCAGTGTTAATGATATGTGAAGTTTACAAATATCGTTACATGTGAATCCAGAATAATTCAACCCTTGCAGTGAGTTTACAGTATGAACATTTCAAACATCAGCAAATGTTGTCATATATGCTAAAACATCTACATGAATGGCATCAGAATATCATTCAAGGAGGAAACAATTTTTGGATTGATGGATGGTTTCTTCAAGCAAGAAAACCTGGTCAAGAATGTGTCACTGAATATTCTCAAAGAACCAAGTAGCAAGAGCAGTAATGAAGCAAAGAAGAAGGAAGATCACATTTAACCAATTCAAAAGTACAAATATATAATCAATGACATGCTAAATTGTTTCAAATATATACAGTAGGGGTCAATTTTAAGAGGAGGAGCTACAGTGAAATGCTGCATTCTTAAATAATTGTAGGATTTCGCGAGATCTAGTCTGTTCAGGATAAAGTTTCATTGCAGGCAGCAATTTTTCTGCCTCCTCTATAACATCATTTAGATTGTATTCCATTTTTTAAATTTCTGGACAAATAAAAATACAATTTATCAGTCAAAGGGCAGTAATTCCTCCTTGTTTAATGTGTATCCATGGATATATGTGAGGAATTAAAGATTTCAAAAACAAGAAGTGACTTATCAATCATCCTGCAGATTCGGGGAATCCTAAATAATCAGAAAATGTACTAATCCTAAGTTTGACATTTTGTTGATTTTTTAGTCAAAATCCTCTGCCACTCCTCCCCTTATAAGGACGCACAGCTTCTTAAGATAGATAATGTGGTAAGCCAGTGTAAAAAAAAAAAATTTCATCATCTATCATTACTTCCTTTATCACCAGCTTCTTGTTGACCAACAACTTCATCAAGCTGAGGCTGTTCTTGCAACTGCTTGCTTTCTTGTTGCTCTGCATCATCACCCTGTTGGTGTTCTTGTTGTTCGGGAGTGGCAATATTAGACACCAAAGACTCCGGCATCAGAACTGGCTTCAAACTGGACAATTTGTCAGTATCGATGCACAAGTCTTCTGTTGTTACCTGTTCTCCTGTTTCTAAGGTGCTGCCAACAGAAGCTGCTGTCTCAGAAGGCAAAAATAATTTCTTTGGTGAGGAGGGTGGGACTGGTGACTGGGAGAGTTTCAGCTCGTTGATCAGCCGTTTTACACCAACCATCCACTGGCTCACCTGAGAATTAAACACACACAATCTGTTGTCAACAGGCATTCATACAAGTATTTTTATATTTGTCTGTTTATTTGTCAGCAATGTCTTCTTCTCCAAGTACAATGCCTAGTGGAGTAGGTGATCATGTCTCTCCACAACTTTTGTCTCCATTACTATTTATCAATTCTATAGCTGACGTCTTTCTATGCCATAATGTTAAACTGTACACTATCTTCTCTTTTTGTGGACCTCTGTCTTATGTGCAGGCTTGGTATTAGGTAGATCAACTGTAGTGGTGGCTCCATGCTCCATAAGGAGTGAACAGGAAATTGATGATGAATACTAAGAACAGCATTACTCATTCATTTATTAGCCTTCAGCTCCCCGTGGAGCAAAGGTCTTCAACAATTTCAAGCCACGTCTTCCTGTCCTGTGATCTCTGTTCAAGGTCATGACTTTGGATGACTTGCACATGTGTCATAAGAGGTTTTGATGTTACTAAAATATGGGATATCCTGGACAAATAGCTGTATCAGAGGATACCAGGATAGTGCCAGATAAGAGACTGGTCTTATAAGTAAAACCCCCTTCTCTGAAAAGAGCAAGGGTGTATAGACATCAAAGTGGGGTCAAGCTATGCAAGTTCTCAGAGAAGATGATGATGATGTACTCTGAGTCCCTAACTGCTACCTCTCCAGATCCCAATTTGGTAAATGATTAAGTGTGTTATTTTATTTGGCTACGTCTAGGGTGATTTATCTAATATAACAGTTATTAATTTCACAACAGACTTTAACTTTAATAAAATTATTAAGCAAGACTGTATGAAATTTTTATGTACAATTTAATTGTCCTGAACCTCTTTAGGTCAGGAATACTCAAAATCAAGAAAATGATATTTACAAATTAAAATAAATATATTGGAAACATCTGTCCATTTTGTAGAAAGTTCACTGGAATAACTACACACAGTTTCTGTTCAACTGATGGTTAACTTTTGCTAAAGTTAGATTGTAAGTTTCTTTATTACTTGGGAAGGTCTTCTCTATTCCTCATTCTTCTTCTTCTTTGATCCTTAGCCGCCGACCGTCAAAGCAGTCAGTGGCCATCACGCCTAGTGGCGTCTTGTAGGGCAACAACAAATTGATTCCACTTTGCTCGGTCGGTGGCCATCCTTCGTACCTATTCCTCATAAAAGGGTTGAAATCTAGTTTGATTTCTCTTGGGTGAATGAGTTTGATAAACTGACATTGGCCTTTATAAAGGACTTAGCTTATAATGTTGCTGCTGCTCATAAACACACGTCAGGATCACCAACTTTGTGACTCCTGGCTGAGAAGATGGGGTCTGGCTCCAGATATATAAGGAACTCTCATCTCCCACACATTTCCTCTCAAGTAAATGCAGCCACGAGGAAATTTTGTGATATAACCTGGAATAGAAGGACAACCCATTCCATGTAGAAGTCTGCCTCAATCCATTCACCCATAAACAATATTAAAACTTACCCTTTTCAGTTATTGTGCTAACAAGTTGCACAAGACCTTGAATTCCTTTGCCTACAATCAGTTCCATGTAATCACTCTTTCTCTGTTTTGATTCAATGTTAATGTCCTTCGTCCATGCTTGGCTTCAGTACAATAATCAGGTTAAGTGCAAAACAGCATGTGACCTATTGATTACTTCATTCTAACCTTTCCTGTACGTTTATCACATGATCTTTGAACAGTGTGTCACTCCAGAAGAAAATACCAATTTAAATCACTACTAACACTTACTGTCGTAATTTGTTGCCATATTTGCAAACACTATAAACATTTTTGTCATTTCGAACATGTCTGCAAAACTACACACATTCATAAATGGGTCAGTATGGCACAACACATTTAGTTTCACTTTCCACTTAGCATTAACACATACTCTGGCTATACACAGGTTAATAATTAACAAAATATGCAAATAAATATATCTTTCTTACCCTCAGGCAAATATATTCACACACACACAAGCTGAACTGGCCTTCTACAGGATCTAGAACTGCTCTCAGATCAGAAGGCAAAGACTTGGTCATTCTGTCTTTTAGTTTCTGTCAGCTCGGTGCAGATTTTTGAATTGAATGGCCCAGACTGTACGGCCTTGTTACTATTTATAGAAATACACCCGCCCAATCAGAAACGCAGTCAAAAAATATTTTTAGACTAGTGACAGCTGCGAATCTGAGCGTGTCTGTATAATCTGACTAAATTTTAATATTTTATATTACAGCTATTATTGGACCGATTTTAATTATCAAAAGTGATAATTAAACGGCCAATTGCTCTCTAACGTTATATATAGTTTTCCCTTTGTTATTTCTATGCATTTCAATCTGGGTAATTTTTAAGTAATTAAATTTGGCCTTACCCGGATATGAAAATATCACTAAAATAAATTTTTCTACTACAATAAAATTTTTCAGGCGTGAATATTTATGCGTATGTGTTAAGCAATATCAGCGCTATAAATTGAGATATTTCCTTCTGTTTAACTATCTTTAGTTGTTAAGAAATAAAATATCTTTGTTCGGTCAAAAACACAAAATAGGCATTGCTACCAAGTTAAAAGGTTTCTTTATCCTTACCTAAAAAAAAAGAAGCACTTTGATTGGTTGTTAAATTTGTACTATGCTCTTAGATAATTTTTGGTGGGCGGTAAATTTTGACTAGGTTCCTAGACAAATTCAAATACACTAGATACATTTTTGGTGGTAAATTTGACTGGGTTCTTAGACTGCTTCAAATACTATAGTTAGTTTTAGATTCAAATATTATAGCTAGTTTTTGAGCAGGGAATTTGAGCGTGGTGTCATACAGATTAAAAATTTTACGACAACATGTTGTTACTGAAGTTTTTTTTTTTTGCTTTCAATTGTCTGGTTTAAAACTTTTACAGGATGGGGTATATTAAGAAGGTAAACAATTGTAACAAATTCTGCTTTTGGGCCCCTGCCTAACCTTCCTTAGTTGCCTTCTATGACATGACTGCAAGGGCACAGTCTTACTACTCTTTGCAGCCCTCATTTTATTCTTCTTCTTCGTACACTCTCAAACGTCACCTTGAATATGTTCAAAGAAAGCAGTGGTCAGCTTGAGGCTATTTCTACCTCCATAGGTACTGGTGATGGCCATATGTGCATTCTCTGTTCCTCAATTGTTGGGCATCTCTGAAGCAGATGTTCAGCTGTCATTTTATTGGTGCCACAGTTACACTCATCGGGAGTTCCTATCTACAGCTTGCTGATTAGGTGGTACTCCAATCTGTTGTGCCCTGTGCAGAGTCTGAAGATTACCACTTGTTCTCTTTTGCTGAGCTGATAGTATGCATCATTTTTTGTGTGGCCTGAATGCTCTGCTTCCCATTTGTTCCTGTATCTGATTCTGAAAGAACTCTTTGCCTCTTAGAAAGCTAAACTTGTATCAGGCTGAGGTAGCTTTCCACCTTTCTGTGCCAATTTGTCAGCCTCTTCATTGCCAGGGATGTTGCAATAATATGGGATCCACTGGCCTACAACTTTTGAAATGCTGACAGAGTTTGTGCAGTATTACTCTTAGGTCATTCAGGTCTGCAGTATTCTGGCTCTTCAGTGTTGCAATTACTGACAGCCCATCTGTAAAGAAAGCAACTTGTCTCTCTGTGCTTTCCTGTCGCTAGGACCTCTGCTGCAGTTTTCAAGGCCTCAGCCTCTGTTCTTAAGTTACTTGAGAATTTTCCTGTTGCCACTGAGAGTTTTTTTTTTTTTAAGTACCAGCTCAGTAAAAATCCTCCACCTCCATCTTCTGTTGCATCTGTTGTTGCCTTTTTGAGTTCTGGTAACCTAAGTGAGTATTAGTCATAATAAACTTGAAACTGTACGATCAGAAATTAATGAAGTAAGCAACTGCATATAGAGGTAGTTTGTTAGCACTTAAAATGTAAAATACGAAAAAGGGACATCTATGAAAGAAACTGTAATGGTAAACTAATGCTGTGAACTTCAGAGGCCAGTTGTGTCTTGACATTTGAAACAGATAACCTTGCAACGAGTGCTTGTGTAGAATAGAAGGTTTGAAATGGTACAAAATCACTAATGTGGAACTTATGACAAGAACCAGACTATTGCCAGTTAAACAAGAGAAGAAGACATTACAAGGCAGTCCTTGTTCTGAAATCCCCAGGGTAAGAGCAGACGGGAGATCAAACATTACATGCAGAAGAGAACTGGAGAAGCACTCACCTCTGATATGTGGTTAACCAACAAGTCCAGATATGTTTCAAATATAAGAAACAAGAGAAACAAATGCTAGAAAGATGACTGCCCTCACCTCTGATATGTGGCCAACTAATAAGCCCAAATATGATGTTTCAGATGTAAGAGACAAGAGAAATAAACGCTAGAAGGATGTTAGCACTCACCTCTGATATGTGGTCAACCATTAAGGCAAGATGCAGACTGTCAGCTTGTTTCAGATCATTGTTCTTCAGTGCTGAGACAAAGAAAACAAAAACAGCAAGAGATAAATATCAATAAAATGCAGAAATGTAAAACAAGAGCAGCAGACCACCAAATTAGGACCAGTTCTGGGAGCCGCGCTGATGTAATGGTTACCACATTGCGCTGGCAATCGGGTGATCCAGGTTCAAGACCTGGCAAGGACATTTGAAGCAGTCGTCGACCGGAACTTGGACTTTAATAATTCGAGTTCTGGCGAAGACATTTGAAGAAGTATTGTCGACCAGGGACTGGAATAACCTGAACGGTTCCTGAGCCGACCCAGCTCTAATGGGTACCCCCGAAATCGGCGAGTATCTGCCTGAATTGCGAGAGGACACCTGTCATTATACAGGGAAAAAAAGGATACTCACGTAAAATCAGTCTCAGGTTATATATATTAACCGGAGATTTCGCCTCCAGTAATAGCGAGCGTACAAAAAAAAAAAAAAAAAAGGACCAGTTCACCTTAGAGGGAATTAAACATATGATGGACTCGCCTTTCTAAAATTGGGTTCGCCATTCAGTATAATACCTGCCATATGGTTATGAACAAAAAGAACTATCAAACATGGATAAAGTCAACCAATCACATACTGTTGTGTTTCTTTCAATAGCAACCTTTTCACTTATCAAGATTCTCCTTCAAAACGGTAACCTCCCCTTCAACAACTGCTCCCACCAAACTACCATCGATTTCTGAAGCACTTCGTCCAGTCTAAGGTAAAGGTTAATTTATATTGATGAAAAGTTATGTTTTAATATTTATTTTTTTATTATTCTTATTTTTTATTATTCTATGACAACATTAAAATTTTCATTGTAAATTGCACTTTTTAGATGTGTGAAATACTTATTTCTGTGGCAAAAAGTTCAACTTTTGAGAACTTCTAACACAGATTACCAGAAACCAATGTATTCACTGGATTAACTTGTGATGGAGTTTTCCTCAGCTCATCATGCTCTATCACAATGAATGGAACCCTCATAATCTGAACACCTGACTTTCAAATATATTAAGGGGAGGAGCTACAGTGAAATGTTTTTTCATTAATAATCGCAGGATTTTAATTAAAATGCACAAGTTGAACTTACAACAGTAATAATTATGTATACTAAAGCATCTGATGGTATAATACTACAGGTGTCATGGGAATGGTGGCCATACTGATTTTAATCCTGTATTTCAATTCACTTAGGTTTTTTTTCACTTTCTGAGTTATGAGCACTAAATTTGAACTGGAAGCTCACGATTGTATTTTGGAACTTTAGTCAGATTAGAGTTTTGAAAACTTTATTAGATCCCAGCTACAAAACTTTAAATTTAGCATCTAAAAAAAAACAGTAACAAAATTCGCAAAATTTTACACCATATGCAATCAATTAAAATTTTGATAACACTAGAAATCTGATCTGGCAAGTTTTATCATGCAACGGAAAGTATCTATGCCTAATTTCAAATTGGCTGATGCAAGGTGTAAGAAAATTAGTAACATAAAACAATGGTATGAGAAATTCATGGTTTTCTTCACAGGAAAAGCAAAACTTCTCAACAACAACAAAGTAAAAATACACCTGCTTTAGAATATGTTCTGACAACTGATTTTGATATATTTAGATTCAGGAAGTTGTAAATTATCAGAAAATGGACTAACCCAAATTTTGACTTCAAACGAACTGCTACTTTTCCCCTTAAGCAACACTTTGTCTCTGAAGTTCATAAATAATTAGTTGCCTAGAGGTGCGGGGAGAAGAAGGAGAAGACCCAGCATACTCACCAGAAGCAAGACAACCCAATTTGATCTTTGCTTCCTCTGATAATTTCCCATCTCTCCACTGATCATCCAATAAGGTCAAGCGAGTCTGGACGTCTTCTCTTGAACGCCCCTGGAAATATACAGAAAAAGACAAATTAATATGCTATATTATTGCTTTTACATGACACTTAATTAACCGATAAAAGCAAAGAGATGGAGAGATAGGTTGAGCACTACTCTTAGCTTTATGCTGGAGAAAATACCATCATGACCTGCGGCTCTTGATGCTGTTAAATGCCTGCCAACCATGGAGGAGCTGGATGCTGAACCAACACTGGAAGGCCCCTGGCAAAGCACCAGTCAGCGATGAGATTCATCCTGATTTAATCAAATGCTGCAAAAGAACATTATTGCACTCCCTGTATTTTGTGCTGTGTCAGTGCTGGGAACAGGCAACTATCCCTCAAGATGTACAAGATGCCAAGATTGTAACATTATATAAAAATAAAGGAGACAGAAGCAATTGCAACAACTAAAGAGGCATCTCTTTTCTCACTACTGTTAGTAAGGTTTTTGCCAGAACTATCTTAATGCGACTACACAAGTTAGTTGAGCGCACATATTCAGTCGCATTGTGGATTCCAAGCTGGCAGATCAACAATAGACATGATCTTTTCTCTCTGCCAACTTCAGGAAAAATCATGAGAGCAGAAAAAGCCTTTATATGTCGGATTTATCAACCTCTTAAAGGCATTTGACCTGGTTAGCAGAGATGGACTCTTCAAAATTCTCCCGAAAGTAGGCTGCTCCACTAAAATGCTGGAAATGATAAAGCCATTCCATGAAGGGAACAAACCAATAGGCTGGAAACACATCACAGCCTTTTGACATACGCAGTGGCATCAAGCAAGGCTGCGTCTGGCTCCGGCTCTCTTCGGATTTCTTCTTTGCCTTGTTTAACCTCGTAAGCCTGAAGGTAAAAATGAAACTCAGAAGGGTCACTATAAGAGACTGGATACGGGACTTTCTCTGATACTGCACAGCAAGAGTAAAACTCGATGGGAAACTGAGCCATCGTGTCGTTCTTTAACAAAGTGTGCCACAAGGAGGAGTTAGCTCCCCCATACTCTTTATCATCTATATAAATGATATTGCAGAGAAACTGCCCAGGCATATCTCCAGGACTCTGCATGTTGACGATTTTGCTGCCTGGTGTGCCGCAGAACATTTGCCTACTGCAAAGTTCAGGATGCAAGCAGCACTAAATAGCATCAGTAAATGAGTATCGGACTGGGGAGTACAGATTAACCTCTCCAGGACAGTAGCAACCTGCTTCTCACTGTCAAATCTCCATGAAACGGTCAAACTGCAGCTAAATGGATGTGAGCTTCCAAACGAGGAAAACTCAACATACCTGGGAGTCAAGTTGGATAAGAGACTCACCTGGAAGCCACACCTAAAAGCAGTAGAACAGAGAGCATCAAGGAAGCTCTCGATTACAAAGAAACCGGCTGGAACAAGTTGGGGGGCAAATTCTTGCATACTTAAAAAAAGTCTATACAGGCACAGTCAGGCCTGTACTTGAATATGGCATGTCAGCCTGGGGCACAGCATCTAAAACAAACACAGAACATATAGGTAAAGTGCAAAATTCAGGCCTCAGATGAATCACTGGAGGGATGAAGACTACTCCAATCCAGGAAATGGAGAGATACTCGTACACCAACATCCGCTCTCCTGACAACAGATGTGAGGGAAATGTATTTACTCACAGCGAGAAGCTTCTGCGAATGCCAAGCCATCCAATGCCTGCCAAACTGCATAGTTCAACAAAAAACAGGTTGAAGAGAACCAGCTTCTTAAACATCTCCAAACATCTGCATCAATGTCATGAAGACCTCCTCCCAAAACAACCTACTGAGATGGAAATGTTAATTGATTTTGAGGAGCCAAACTACTGCCATAAAAATACATCCACGGTCACAGAAGTCCCTGGAATACAAAAGAAAGGCAACCAGACCCCTCAACAACTAAAAACTTTGGTTCAGGAAATGAATGAAGAAAAGTACAACCCAAAAGAGTGGACACACTCATACACAGATGGATCCGCAGAGGGGGCAGTAAAGAATGGTGGAGGAGGCATTTTTATAAGATTCCTAAATATGAAGATCATCCGAAAGGCCTTCCCAACTGGAAAGATCTCCAATTTCAGGGCAGAAGCTATGGCACTACTACAAGCTCTGAAAATCCTCACCAGATCAGAACAGTAGCCACCAGCTAAGATACGAGTACTGACTGTAGATCATTACTGGAATCACTACAGAACACCAGAAATGAAAACATGATGAATGAGATCAGATCTGAGCTTAACATTACCCAAAGGTCGTCAACCATTGCCCTTCAGTGATTACCCTCCCATTGTGAAATTGCTGGAAATGAGAGAGCAGATGTTCTATCTAGAAGTGGCAGTAAAGTGGAACAATCCAGCCACCTATTGCCCTATCGAAAAGCTAAAACCATCATCCACAACAAGTACAAAAATCAGTGGAAGAAGGAAGGGGACATATACAACAGAGATGACCCACTCCACCAACTAACAGACCATCATTTTCCGTCTGAGAACTGGCCACTGCAGATTACTTGGCCATCTCTATCACCTCAGAATATCTTACACAAATGAATGTCCATGTGGAACTGGAATCCAGACCAGAACACATTCTCCAAAACTGCCCAACCCATGATGACGCACAATGTCTGACCTGGCCATGGGGTGCTGAGCTCAAGCAGAAGCTATGGGGCTGCCGCGCTGACCTGGAAAAGACTGTGGACTTCGTCCTGGCGACAGGCCTGCAGATTTAGCATGACTACAAACTGAATGCAGAAGAAGGAAATCCAGTGCTTGATGAATCGCTTCTGCATGCAAGGACTTTAGCCTCACAATGTCTAAAGAAAACAAATGCGCTGGGTCAGGATGTGGATGTTGCACCAGTTATCACTATCGATAACTATGGACTGGGAGTGGCACACCACTTTTCACATACCTGGGGTCTACAATCAACGACAAACTCTCCTGGACACAGAAACTGAACAGCCGCATTATCAAAGCTGCAATCATCTTTTACATGCTGGCCTTCAAAGCTACACTGCTTAGACAAGCAGACTATGCCGGCTTGGCTATGTCTGCCACATGGAAGATATTATATCCCCAAAGATATTTTCTATGGACAACTGGCATATAGCAAAAGAACAGTTAGGCGAAGGCAGCTGAGGTTCAAAGATGTGGGCAAGACAGACATGAAATCACTGAAAGGCGAAGGCAGCTGAAGTTGAAAGATGTGGGCAAGACAGACATGAAGGCACTGAAAGGCGAAGGCAGCTGAAGTTGAACGATGTGGGCAAGACAGACATGAAGGCACTGAAAGGTGAAGGCAGCTGAAGTTGAAAGATGTGGGCAAGACAGACATGAAGGCACTGAAAGGCGAAGGCAGCTGAAGTTGAAAGATGTGGGCAAGACAAGACATGAAGGCACTCAATATGTCCTGCAACCTGGGAAGATGAAGCTGCCTATCGCACCAAGTGGTGATGCTCTCTATGGCACCACCTCAGATGGGAGGAAAAGAAGCTCTCACAACAAGGAGAAGAGAAAAGAAGCACACAAAAAGGTATACCAGGAAAAAAAAAAGCAGCTGAGGGCTATCACCTCAAGGGCGCATTCCCACAGTCAGTTATGACTGAAGGGGGCTACTACTACTACTAAAACAACAGTTAATTCTCTGAGAGGGGAACAATGTTGAACGTTAATCAATAATGAACATCAAAATTCCCCCATTAATCCAGTCTATTATTTGAAACCATAAAGTGACTTTCATTACTATTTAAGTAAACAATCTTAGCATAATTAAATGGCAAGCATAATTAAGTGATGCATGTTATAATATTTTTGTGATGATTCATGTGTTTGTATGTTTCTTTGTTATTGCTACAAAAATATGGCAAGCTATATATATTTATCTGCCATCAATGGTACCTATACCTTGTAGCGGTATGGCAGCTTGTGTACCCTGACAATCCCCAGAGCTATGCCAGTGGGAGATTTACTCCTGGTAGGTTCAACCAAGCTGGACTGGTCAACGTGGGTAGGGGTCAGACAAAAGCTGGTACTCTGGTCCTCCAGGTTGGGGGTTTTAGCACAGGGCCGACACCCCTGTCTATGTAAAAAATCGCACATGTTACGGAAACAACAATAAATGGAAAAACTTTGCTGCGGGACGGACATCCGGAGTCTCAGGCTCGTATGACTGACAGTGGTGAAAGCCGAAAGGAAGCCACTGGCATGAAAACGGATGCCCTGACCGCAAAATACAAAACCAGAATTGGTTTTTGGAACGTCAGAACTATGAATGAAGCAGGAAAGCTGAGACAAATCACAGCAGAGATGAGGAACTACAAGATACATATCCTGGGAATAAGCGAGAGCAGATGGACAGGTAAGGGGAGAATAAAAACAGCTACAGGGGAAACAGTACTTTATTCTGGCAGAGAGGATGGTCAGCACAACAAAGGTGTAGCCATTATCCTGAAGAAAGGAATGGAAAGGTCTTTACTGGAATGGAAACCCATCAACAATAGACTGATAAGAGCAAGACTGAGACCAAGACCAACACCACAATTATACAATGCTATGCACCAACAAACGACAGCGATGAAGAGATCAAGGACGAGTTCTATCAACAGGTACAAAAAGAAATGGAAACTACACCCAGGTACGATCTCATTATAGTAATGGATGGGTATGAAAAAAAATCGAAAAAAAGTGATTCGTCTTACGAGGACAAAAGACAAAGAAAATAGTCTACGTTACGGCCACAAGGCCTTCGTCAGGAAAGGAAAGAAAGTGAAGGCTAGATAGGACACATAAGAACTAAAATAAATATAAAAATAAAACCTAGGTACTTCCCTGAAGGCAAGGCATAAATCCTATCACTGTTGCTGTCCGCTGATGGACCGCGTGGTTGGAAAGGAAGTGACTTCTGCCCCGGAAGTACACAATACATACTAAGAAACTAAAAAACGAAACTGAACAATGAACTACCCCAACGTAATAAAAGTGGGGACTTGAAATAGAAGAGGACAGAATGAGTGGGAGATAAATAAATATGAAATAAAAAATCGAGACAAATTAGAAACAGTGTATATTCATACATATTATGAAGGATAGCATAAAAAAATAGAAGAATAGGATAAGAGTGGAAAGAGTCAAAATAGAGCAAGAGAGGAAAGGGTGACCTCAGACAAAGGTGTGAAAAGTGTTGAGACCGGCTGGTTTTAGACACCCCATGCGGTGGATAAGACGGTTCTCAAGCTGTTCTCGGCTGGCAGTGTCAGAGGAGCAGGATCGGATCGCTGTGACCTGGATGTCGATGGGACCATGGTGGTCAGGACCATTGAAGAGTATGGCAACTGGTGTGGACTTTTGCTGAGAGATGTCATTTAAGTGCTGGCTGAATCTGTCCCCCAGTCGTTTGCCTGTTTGGCCAATATAGGTTTTGCAGCAACGTTTACATATGATAGTATAAATGACATTGCGCGATTCACATGTGAAGCTACTAGTGATGGTGTACGTAGCCTTAGGAAAGGACACCTTCTGGGTTGAGATGACATACTTACACGTGTTGCATCGTGTCCGACCACAGGGTAGTGTGCCAAAGTGAGTGGCATTCTCCTTTAAGAGACGGCTGTGAACAAGAAGATCCTTCCTTCAAGTTCTTGTCACGTCTATATGCCACCAAAGGTGCTTCACCAAATACTTCTTGGGTCACAGGCTCTGCTTGGAGGATAGGGAGGTGGCGGAAAAGGATCTGTTTGACAGCAGTACTGTGAGGGTGATTAATTTGACTCTATCCGAAGTGGATTTATAGTGAGGTTTGAGGGCCTCCTGACGAGAGATAGGGAGCACACATTGGAGAGCAGACGTGAGAACATGTTCCGGATAAAGTCTGCTACGGAAGAAATCCAACATCTCATTTGATCGGAAGTGGAAGTCATCGTCGTCTTGGCACAAACGGCGGAGGCGGAGAAGTTGTGAAAAAGGAAGGGAGTCACGACAGGCCCGAGGATGAGAAGAGGTATACAGGAGGTAGCTGTGGGCATCTGTAGGCTTGTAGTATACTGAGGTATTAAGGCCGGAGGGCGTGATAGTAATAGTAATGTCAAGGAAGTTGACAGATACTGTGGAGACGAGGGAGGTGAACTTGATGGTGGGGTGAAAGTGGTTGACAAAGTCGATGAAGCAGTATAAATCAGTCTCAGACATATCTGTGAGACCTATGCCATCATCGATATATCTGCGGTAAAACCCGGGGAAAGGACCGGAGTATTGTTGCCATATCTGATGCTCCAAGTGGCCCATGAACAGGCAGGCATAGCTAGGACCCATCTTCGTTCCCATGGCAACACCACTAATTTGGTCAAAAAACTGACCATTGAATTCAAAGGAATTCAGTTGAAGGACCAGTTCAGCAAGACGGAGAAGAGTAACAGTGGATATAGAAGGGCAAGTGCGCTGGTCAAGAAAAAACCGAAGAGCTCAGAGACCATCAGAGTGGGGAATAGAGGTATACAGAGAACAGACGTCTAACAAGAAAAGACGGTAGGAGCGGTCTGCTGGGAGTCAGATAGAGGAGAAAGTTGTAAGTACCTAGGTTTTATTTTTATATTTATTTTAGTTCTTATGTGTCCTATCTAGCCTTCACTTTCTTTCCTTTCCTGACGAAGGCCTTGTGGCCGTAACGTAGATTATTTTCTTTGTCTTTTGTCCTCGTAAGACGAATCACCTTTTTTCGATTTTTTTTCATACCCATCCATTGTACTCCACGTCTTACCGCAGTTCCCCTCAACTTCCTTGATTTAATTATAGTAATGGGAGACCTAAATGTGAAAGTGGGAGCACACAATAATTATAACGAAAGAGTAATGGGGAAATGCAGCAGTGGAACAGCAAATGAGAATGGGGACAAATTAATAAGCTTCCTGGTCATTGGAGGAACACTTTTTCCACACAAGGAAGTGCACAAGTTAACATGGGAATCACCAAACGGACGAGACAGAAACCAGATAGATCACATAATGATCAATGGCAGATGGAGACATACACTACAAGATGTGAAAGTAAGAAGAGGCGCAGATGTGGGAAGTGATCATCACCTAGTAGTAGCAAGACTGAAAGTGAAACTCAGAGCTGCTGGACCAGTTGCAGTCAAACAGAAAAGATACAACATCACGAAACTGAAGGATCCCCTCACCAGAAAAGCTTTCGTGGTCGACGTAAAGAGAAGATATGAGATTATCAAAAGCCAGGAAAGAACAGAGACTGATGATGTTGACCAGAGATTCAACACCATCTCAACAATATACAAAGAAAGCAGCAAGTCATGCTTGGGATTCCAGGAAAGAAAGAGCCAAGACTGGATAACACCAGATACGCTAAACACCATAACACTGAGAAAGGAAATGAAAAGAAAAAAAATAGAAACGAAGTCCCCCAGGTTAAAGCAACTATATAGCGAACAGTACAGTCAGCTGGGCAAGGAAATTAAACGCCAAACCCGAGCCAACAAAAGGAATTTCCTAGACGATCTTGCAAGACAGGCAGAAGAGGCAGCACTGAGAAATGAACAAAGCACAGTACACAAAATAACTAAATTCATCAGCGGAAAACGAGGTGCAAACAATATTACATTAGTAAGAGATAAGCAAGGAAATCTCATCACGACAGCAGAGGGACAGGAAACAAGATGGGCAGAGCACTTCAGAGAAACTCTGAACAAGGAACCACCAGAGACACAATTGAATGTTCCTGAGGCTGAAAACGATCTAGATGTAAATACAGACATTCCACGAAAAGAAATCATCATCACAGCAATCAAAGGGTTAAAGAACGGAAAAGCTCCTGGCCATGATAACTTAAATGCAGAGCTATTTAAGACAGACCCTGAGCTAGCAGCAGAACTATTTGCACAAGTCTGGAAAACGGGGACAACACCATCAGAGTGGAACAAAGGAATAATTGTCAAATTGCCCAAGAAGGGAGATCTTGCAGACTGCAATAATTGGAGAGGAATCACTCTTCTCTCAGTTCCCAGCAAAATACTAGGCAGGATAATTATACAGAGAATTTCAAAAGCAGTAGACCACAAACTGAGGAAACAACAAGCAGGATTTAGAAAGAACAGAAGATGTGTAGATCATATATTCACTCTCAGGAACATTATAGAGCTGTGCTCAGAATGGCAAAGACAGCTGTACATTAATTTCGTTGATTTTGAAAAGGCTTTTGACAGCATACATAGGGACAGTTTATGGAAAATACTGAGGGCTTATGGAATTCCAAGCTGCATAGTGTCAATCATAAAAAGCCTCTATGCCAACTTTACGAGTAGTGTTGGGCAGAGCAACCTAACCTTTGAGGTGAAGACAGAAGTATGACAGGGATGCCCCTTATCAACCACTCTATTTTTAACAGTCATAGATTGGGTGATGTGCCAGACAACACAGGGCAGTCCAAGAGGAATAAGATGGACTACATTTTCTACATTGGAAGATCTGGAATATGCAGATGACATTGCACTACTAGCACATTCATATCAACACATCCAGGAAAAAACGGATAGACTTAATAAGTTTAGCCAGCAGGTGGGCTTGAACATCAATTTAAAGAAGTCAGAGGTCATGACGCTCAATGTGAGTAACCCTGAGCCCATATCAGTAAGGAATCAGCAACTGGTACAGACAGACACCTTCACATACCTACGATGCATAGTAACACCAGACGGCGGGGCAGGCAAAGACATCAACATCAGAATGAATAAGGCAAGAACAGCCTTTTTTAGCCTAAACAACATCTGGAAGTCCTCTCAATACAGCACAAGCACAAAATTAAGATTATATCAGAGCTGTGTGCTGTTTGTGCTTTTTGTGCTTCTCTATGGTGCGGAATGCTGGAGAGTTACAGAGAAGGAAATGTCGAAATTGTCCTCTTTTCACACAACATGCCTAAGAAAAATTCACCGAATCTTTTGGCCGAATACCATCACCAACCAAGATCTGCTTACTTGGAGCAAGAAAGAGGACATGCACACCATCATAGCTGGCAGACGCTGGAGCTGGGTTGGCCATGTCCTCAGAAGAGACCCCAATGCCATCACAAGAATAGCTATGCTTTGGACCCCTGAAGGAAAACGAAAGAGAGGCAGGAGGACCTGGCGGAGGACTGTGGAGGCTGAGATGCAAAGAATGAACCAGAGTTGGTGCACTGTACGAAGTATGGCCGCCGACTGAGCAAAGTGGAATCAATTTGTTGTTGCCCTACAAGACACCACTAGGCGTGATGGCCACTGACTGCTTTGACCATCGGCGGCTAAGGATCAAAGAAAAAGAAAGAAAAAGAAAAGGTATGGCCGGCTGTTGCGTGATAAATTCTCGCAACATCGTTTTATTTCAATATCTGTTTTATAACGCAAGGGCAACAACTGCTTGAAATCTATAGTCACTTTTCTCGGTAAGCATTTGTCTTCTCGCGTTAGTATCGAATGCAGTTAACTTTTGAGCTGTGGTCATTTTTGCGCTGGACTGCGCATGACTTGTCTTGTTGTTTGGTCGATCGGTTTCCGCCCACCACTAGTGGGGGTGAGCGATTTGGAATGGCGAAAGAGATGCCTCGTTGAAGAGGGGATCTCCGCTTTTTTTTGTTCTGTCAGGGATGTGTAGTCCTCTTATGGATATTTCGTTTAGTCGAGATAATACCTCTAGTGTTTTCCCACATGTCGGGAGGCGTGATATTTCTGTGTATTTCATGAAAGCAAGGTAAATTGACTTTTTCATTAACTCTATCGATTTTGGGTCGTGAGCGATTTCGATTCATAGCCTGTCTGCGAAAGTCGTCGTCACGAGATGTTCTTTCCCAGCTCACATGTCGCTGCATTGTACTGCATCGGTTGATGCATGTACCAAGGACCATTACTTGCTACTTTGTTAAATGAACTAGGTTTAGAAAACCTTTATTATCTAGAGGATATTCTTGAGGACATTATTTATACTTCGGCAGACGTGTCTGTCTTGCTGAAGTCAAACTAAGGAGAGTGAACTGATCTCATACATCTGGTTATCTCCTGGCTGTTATAGAAAAGGATGGAGTTGTTCACCTGACTACATTTACAGCACTTTGAAATATAACATGCATCTGACTCATCATTGTAATGCTGTCTACCGTTTATTGCTGTATTGAATGTTGCTGTGATAATGACTGTTTGATGTGCCTACACATTTGCGTAACCATTTTGTCACTGTGGCGTCCACAATAAATAATGAAGAAAAACGTCAACGGCTGTTTCAAGACTCATTGACTTTATACGTCGTGAGTTTACTGACGTCCTATGTGGATTGCCCTGTTATTGTTGCATGAACATTGTTTTGACTGAACACATCTACACACTACACAAAACCAGACATGCGGATGCCATCCATCATCATATGGCATCACGCATCACCGGCGCTGTTTAGACTTGCAGATAATTGTGCTAATTATCGACGAACTGTGTATCATGGCAACAATGCCAGTAGAATGTATAAAATGTGAAGATGGCTCGAGAAGCCCAACATAAAATGATTATGAGGAATTAAAACTAGCAGAGTTATAAGACTAGTTTCGCAAACATGAAATAACAGTATATAGTGGTACAATTTAAACATTGGTCGACGACAGAACTGTATATTATATAAGTAGAGAAAGACTAATAATCTTAGTGAAAGCACCATATTATGTGTTAGTTTTTGAGTTTGCATTTGGTCAAACTGTAAGGATACATTACAGAGTTGAATTCTCATGTTTTCCTGTTCTGAAGAACTGTGTCATTATTAAACCATGATCAGTCGTCACCAGTGGAGTTTCTTTGATGAATATGAATTTGTTGAATCGTTTGAGCACTTTTGATCGTTATGTCGTCACCTTGATGATGTTGTCGTTGTCCTTCAAGAAAGACTGTTTTTAACAATGAACGTATACCCTAACACAACTTGGCATAAATAAGAATCATCAGGGTAGAATCTTAATATCAACAAAGTTGAACATAAACTTATAATATTTCCAAACTTTAAAACCATAAAGAATGAATTCTAAAATGACAACGAAATTGGCAGAAAATACTGCAAGGTTTATTCTCAGACGAAATTGAACCCAGGGTACTCCAACAAGAAGAAGAGCAACCAACACTTGACTTTGCACTTGAGTTAGGGAAGGAAAAGGCAGCGAGGAAGGGAACTGGTCACCACACCTCTCGATGCTGGACCTAGTAACACTTCACTCCCCTATGGCAGTATCTATTATGGGACTACCCTTTTATATATATCTACAAATTCTGGCAAAGGATGGATAATAATTACAGAATCAAAGAAGTAATCTTTATATCTGCATTAAAAATAAAAATAGAGAAAGCAGCATAACATGTCACAACTACTATTTTCTAAAAGTTCTATGGAACAAATAAACTTTTGTGAGGTCTTCAAATTAAAACGAAATGACCAAACACACTACTGTACCTCAATACTGTCTTTGCAAACATCCACCATCTCATGTAATATCCTCTTTGTGTATTTTCTCAAGGAATCAGCCGAGTCCAGTTCAAGTCTCTCCAAAAGCTGCGGAAGAGTCTCTAGATTTTTGGGATCTTGAATAGCCATGGCAAAGGACGGTGGAAGCATGCTGTGATCAACTGGAGGACTCAAGTTTGACAGGAGAAGGGGTACCGGTGGATGAACTGAGGTTGATGTTGAAGGTGGCAAGATGTGCACTGGGGGTAGCTTAGGAGGTCCATCTTTAGGACTGAGGAGCATGCCTATGAAAGATAAAAATATACTGTAACAACTTCAATGACGACTAAGTATGCATGCTTGCTCCCTACAATGAACTGATATCAAAATTTCTTTCAACTGAACCCTAAAAGTCAAGGGAAAAATTTCACCTGCAGAATTTGGATCCTGGGGAACCAGAGCCTCTTCCACTGCATTTCCGCCTGTGCCCAGAGGAAAACTCACACGCTTATTCAAAAGTGCACGACGTGGAGGAGCTGTCCCTTGAGCAGCTGCATTATAAGTAAACAGTGGTGGGTCATTCCACCCATCTTGTGGTCCACCACCTGAAATGAAGCACACCAACACAGATAAACTTATTTACTTACAAATGCATGGGAACTTTCTTCCAAATTTAATGATTCCAGTAGTTAACAAGCCTTGAAATTTTTCCACCATTTAAAGGGAGGAACGGCAGTGAATTTTAAGTCAAACTATAAAAAATATGACAACTAGGATTTTTATTAAACTTCTTCAAGCAGGCATAGTTTCTCAACTTCTATTTATCAATTCTGCTGTTTTTTTTTCCATACCATGGTGTCAAACTGTCCAGTATTTGCTCTCTTTGTCTTTCTCTATCTTTTTTTCTTCAATCTTTCCTGTTGTTATGACTTATTCCAGCTTTCTTCTTCTCATAACAAGCCCAAAGAAAGCTGGCTGCTTCTTTCTAACATGAGAATAAGCTTCCTTTGCACACTGGCCTCTTTAGGACACCATCATTTTTCTGTTTAGCTGTCCATGGTATTTTTAACATTCTTCTGTAAAACCACATTTCTGTGGCCTCTAGTGCTTTTTCTACTCGTTTACTAATTGTGCGTGACTCACTCCTGTAAGGATTGATTCTATATAACACAGAAGAATTCTCTTTATTACTTCCACTGACAAAGAGTTGTATAAAATACTTTTCATTTTATTGAATGGTGCTTTTGCCTGGGCTATTCTGCTCTTCACTTCTGAGATCGTCTTCCATTCAATGTTATTAATATGACTAGGTATCTGAATCTATTGACCTGTTTTAAAGCTGTTCCATTTACTTTGATAGTGCATTCCGCTGTTCAATTTACTTTGATAGTGCATTTCGGAGTTGTCATTTTCTTTAAGACAGCCATTAATTCTGTCTTTTTTGCTATTAAGGCTAAGGTCTTTATTTTCACTTTCTGTCACTACTGAATTGATAATTTCCTGCAACTCCTTTTCACTTTTTGCTAGTAAGACTGTTCCATCAGCATATCTCAAGTTGTTTACATTATGTCCACCAACAGGGATGTGTGCTATCTCCTGATCTGTTCAACATGTACAGTGAAAATATAAATCATTAAAGTACACAACTGGATTTTAACAGGTGCATGGCCACAGCTTGTAAACAGTGGATCTTTTCTGTGGGAAGACACATGCACATGGATCACAAACCAACTGATAGGCAGTACAATTAAATTTTAAAATCTTATACATACAAAAACAAAATAATAATTTTGTTGAAGTTAATAAATAAGTATTATCTAATATGGCTGTAAATTAATGTGTGTGTTTTTTTTTAAACTCTCTATCCATAGCCCACCAGCAAGTAATATGAATCACAGAAGATATCATTTATTCTCACTGTCATGTAGGCTACATCATGTTTTACTCTTCACCTTTGGAAAATGTTATTTGTATGTGTGCGTATAAAAGAGATGAATCAGACTGAGATTGGTCCCATAACCCCTATGTACGTGTGGACAGGCAGCGCAGACAGCCGAACACATCCTGCAAGACTGCCACATGCTTAGTCAATTGCGAACTGAACATTGGCCCACAGAGACGCACATCCACACAAAGCTGTTTGGGAGTCTTGAAGAACTTTCAACCACAGCAACATACATCCAGAGAACCGGACTTCCTGTGTAGACATTTCTAAACAACAGCGAACGAGAAGAAGAAGAAGAAGAAGAAGAAAGAGATGAATACCTCTTTCTAAGATATGTCCACAAAGATAATATAATTAGCATTCATGCTTGAAAGTATTAACTGAAGAGTGCTTGCCATTTACTTAAAGAAATTTGGTAGTAATTAACTGCATAAATTGTGTCCCACATTGACAAAGTCATCTCAAGGTAATCAAAGTTTACTTGTTACAATTACAGAATAGTTACACACCACCATGTTTCCCAATGGGCTATTGATAAGGGTGGTTTTAGGCTGACTACTGGTCACTATGAACGTTGCTGGTATAAGTCCATGGATGGGTTTGAAAAAAAATCGAAAAAAGGTGATTCGTCTTACGAGGACAAAAGACAAAGAAAGTAGTCTACGTTACGGCCACAAGGCCTTCGTCAGGAAAAGAAAGAAAGTGAAGGCTAGATAGGAGACATAAGAAGCTTTGGGAGGAAGAGCATTACTCCGGTCCTTTCCCCGGGGTTTACCGCAGATATATCGATGATGGCATAGGTCTCACAGATATGTCTGAGACTGATTTATATCGCTTCATCGACTTTGTCAACCACTTTCACCCCACCATCAAGTTCACATCCCTCGTCTCCACAGTATCTGTCAACTTCGTTGACATTACTATTTCTATCACGCCCTCCGGCCTTAATACCTCAGTATACTACAAGCCAACAGATGCCCACAGCTACCTCCTGTATACCTCTTCTCATCCTCGGGCCTGTCGTGACTCCCTTCCTTTTTCACAACTTCTCCGCCTCCGCCGTTTGTGCCAAGACGACGATGACTTCCACTTCCGAGCCAATGAGATGTTGGATTTCTTCCGTAGCAGACTTTATCTGGAACATGTTCTCACCTCTGCTCTCCAACGTGTGCTCCCCATCTCTCGTCAGGAGGCCCTCATACCTCACTATAAATCCACTTCAGATAGAGTCAAATTAATCTTGACCCATCACCCTCACAGTACTGCTGTCAAACAGATCCTTTTCCGCCACCTTCCTATCCTCCAAGCAGAGCCTGCGACCCAAGAAGTATTCGGTGAAGCACCTTTGGTGGCATATAGACGTGACAAGAACTTGAA
Organism: Oreohelix idahoensis; assembly: GCA_024509875.1. Classification (NCBI taxonomy): domain Eukaryota; kingdom Metazoa; phylum Mollusca; class Gastropoda; order Stylommatophora; family Oreohelicidae; genus Oreohelix; species Oreohelix idahoensis. Next base: position 72,335 of record JAMPIV010016256.1, read on the forward strand.
GGATCTTCTTGTTCACAGCCGTCTCCCAAAGGAGAATGCCACTCACTTTGGCACACTACCCTGTGGTCGGACACGATGCAACACGTGCAAGTATGTCATCTCAACCCAGAAGGTGTCCTTTCCTAAGGCTACGTACACCATCACCAGTAGCTTCACGTGTGAATCGCGTAATGTCATTTATACGATCATATGTAAACGTTGCTGCAAAACCTATATTGGCCAAACAGGCAAACGACTTGGGGACAGATTCAGCTAGCACTTAAATGACATCTCTCAGCAAAAGTCCACACCAGTTGCCACGCACTTCAATCGTCCTGACCACCATGGTCCCATCGACATCCAGGTCACTGCGATCCGATCCTGCTCCTCTGACACTGCCAGCCGAGAACAGCTTGAGAACCGTCTTATCCACCGCATAATAATAATAATAATAAATTCTTTAAGCGCCAAACACGGCGCATAAGGCAGAAACCAGTGCTCTCCAGGTTGTTCGTTGTGACGCCACTCCTCTTAGCTCTTGCACATTATTTAGGCCCAACGTTCTTCCTTCTCTTATTATTGTTCTTCTGAGTGTTTCTTTTGGTCTTCCTTTTTTCCGCTTACCCTCAGGAACCCAAGTGAGCGCCTGTAGTGGTATTCTGTTGTTTTGCATTCGTAGGACATGACCGATATATGACCATCGTCTTTTCCTTATATAGTCGGAGACATATTTCTGCCTAGAGTCTTCTCTTATTTGTCGATTAGTCTTGAATTCTTTCCAACTGATGTTCATGAGTTTTCTAAGACATTTGTTCTCGAATGTATTCAGCTTGTTCTCCAATGATTTTGTTATTTTCCAACTCTCACAGCCGTATGGTAACACTGAGATAACATTTGAATTAAACAGACGAAGCTTGGTATGTATATTCAATGATCGTAATTTCCAAATGTTAGATAATCTATTGAAGGCGCTAGCTGCCAAAGCAATTCTAGTATGGATTTCTCTTGTTGTGTCACCATCCTGAGTCATTTTACTGCCTAAATAATTGAAACTTTCAACTTTCTGTAGTTTTTTCCCCGTTCAAGATGATATCAAAGGTCTCGTTAGAAAAGTTCATAGCTTTAGTTTTAGAGGCATTTATTTGGAGACCAATTTTAAACCGAGAGATGACACAAATTATTTATTGCTTCTTGGGATTGTCTTGGTGTTGAACTTAAGAATGCTACATCATCTGCGAAATCCAGGTCCCCCAGGAATTTTCCATTTGTCCATTTTATACCCAATTGTTCATTGTGGGTATAGTTTCTCATAAACCCAATCAATAGCTATTCCAAAAAGTAGTGGTGACATAATACAGCCTTGTTTCACCCCTGTTTCTACTGTAAACCATTCTGTATTCCCTTTATTTGTTCTAACACAACATCTTGCATTGTCATATAGCGCTTTGATTATATTCACATATTTTGTTGGAAAACCATAGATTGTAAGTATCTTCCACAATGATGGGCGTGTGTAGACTATCAAAGGCTTTTTGAAAATCGACGAAGGTGATAATAAGTGGCGATTGCCTTTCCACTGATTCTTCTATAATTGTTCTTAGTGTGAATATTTGATCAATACATGATCGTTTCGGCCTGAAACCCGCTTGTTCTTCTCTGATCTTTTCGTCAGCATGCAATTTAAGTCTTTCTAACATCATGCAACATAATAATTTTCCAGGTACTGATAATAGAGATATACCACGCCAGTTATTACAGTCTGATAGATCACCTTTCTTCGGTAACTTTACAATAATACTGTCTTTCCGCATGGGGTGTCTAAAACCAGCCGGTCTCAACACTTTCCACACCTTTGTCTGAGGTCACCCTTTCCTCTCTTGCTCTATTTTGACTCTTTCCACTCTTATCCTATTCTTCTATTTTTATGCCATCCTCCATAATTTTTTCCTCTTCCATTTCCAGTCCCCACTTTTATTACTTTTGGGTATTTTTTCGTTTTTTTTTTTTTTTTTTAAGTTTCTTAGTATGTATTGTGTACATCCGGGGTCAAGAGTCACTTCCCTTTTTCAACCAAGCGTGATAAGATTTAGATGCTTCGCCTTCAGGGAAGTACCTAGGTTTTATTTATTAATTAATTAATTTTTTTATATTTATTTTTATATTCTTTTAAGTTCTTATGTCTCCTATCTAGCCTTCACTTTCTTTCTTTTCCCGATGAAGGCCTTGTGGCCGTAACGTAGACTACTTTCTTTGTCTTTTGTCCTCGTAAGACGAATCACCTTTTTTCGATTTTTTTTCAAACCCATCCATTGTCCACGTCTTACTGCAGTTCCCCTCAACTTCCTCGATGGTATAAGTCCAAAGTCGTTGCTAGTATGTAGCCATGTTAAGTACCACCCCTATAGACACCAGGTAAGTTCTAAGCTGTGGTATGAGGTGTCTCGTCTGGTTTGTTGTTGCTTGCTGTAAGTGTAGGTGTGATGTCGTTTCACAGATCTACAATACATCAATTATGACATGGAAAAGTCATAGAAGGGTGTAAACTGCTGTTGACGTTTCCATCATTTATTTTCTGACGTCACAATGACAAATACGTTACATAAGTCATAGTCACTGTAGTACATGGTAATCAACATACATAAAGTTCTCCAGTGGATCTTTCATATATCCTATGAGCTTACAACAGTGTCAGCTTCATATCATAATGTACATAAGTTTAATAAAACTCCTCTCTGATGCTAGCAGACCAGGTATGTAAAGTGAGTCCACCACTGGTCGCACGAGAATGGCGTTTCAAGAGTACAGATCAAATTGACCTTTGTAGAATTTCTAAGTCTAACCTCGCCGTAGATATCGTCGCTGGCATAGCGAAGTTCAAGAGCATAGAAACTGTTCTCTGGGCCTAGAGCGACCCGTATACATATAAATCTCAGGTATACAGATACCTGGGGTGTAATCTCTAGTAGAAGAACCTCTCCTATCTGTAACTGGTAAGTGAGCAGAGAACGACCAATGTCAAACAATCTAAGTTGATTACAGATTTCAATATCAAGAGGGTATTACCTTGCTTCGAAATAACACCACAACACATATGCCTCCAGGCGTTTAGAATCATCTAGGGAAAGACCTCGTTAGCTAAACTAACTAACAGGAGGACTACCAATTCCCTATCAAAAGATCACAGACGCAGGGATGCGTCCTCTCTGCTCAAAACATCTTGTAGACTTCTGACCGGAAGACTTTTTCAAACTCTCCTAAAGTTCAGACATGCGCAGAACGCATACACCTGAGTAAGACTCAAAACGGGATGATGAGGAGACATTCCAGGCAAAGATATATGACGAAAATCATGCCTTATATGGACAGGGAATAAACATCAACTCTGGTTTCAATCCTTCCAAGAAACAGTTGACCGATACTACCATATAAGGAGAATGACCTGACATCGATCGAAAAAATGGACCGGCGAGTCAAGACATAAGAGAAGGTAACCCCTATTGTAAAAATGTAACTAGTCCAACAAGGGTTATCCACCTTCGACCAAAAAATTTAAAGTGTACAATTCAGACAGATTAATTACACACAGTCTTAGAAAAATTCTGTGCGTAACAGCTATTCATATGCTGACCATGTTGCTAGGACTGATTAAAATAAATAGCCTCTAACAGTAATCTTAACCCAAACCAAATCTTATTTTGAGCCTTTATAAAAAATAATAACATCCGTCAAAATCCAAGGCTGTACATTAAAAAAAAAAAAAAAAAAAGAAATTACAAACTTACTGGCCACAAACTCTGGAAATCCAAATAAAGCCATTATTGAGTGCTCCCTTTCAACCACTCATTCTTCTTTTATACTTTGGATATTCATAATGATTCACTGTAATGGAATTCTCGCTGATAGTCATTCATATTTGGGAAATTTCACTATGTCTACTATTCTTTGTTTCAGCAACCCTACCCAATTCACAGCAACGGATAGCATGAAGAGTAACAGAAGTCAAGAGCAACTCATAAACTCATTGGCTCAGACTGTTCCTTGGGAGAATTAACACCAAAAATATTTCTATCCAGGAAACGATAACATCGCTTTTGAAGAAACAACACTACAAAATGTAGTCATACATATACCTTAGCAGTAATATAGACAGTTAGAATGACAGACAGTGATATCAAAATAAGAATACAAAAGGCTTAAGGAGCTTTCATTGTATTAGGAAATATATGGAGATAACAAAGAAATCAAGTTCAACACAAAAATTAGAATATTCAACTCAAATGTGAAGTCAATCCTATTGTATGACTCTGAAACACAGAGATAACAAAAACAACAACCAAAAAGATACAGACTTTCATAAATGGGTGCTTATGTACAATAGAAGGATTGAAGTAGTATGACAAAATCACTAATGTGGAACTGATGACAAGAACCAGTGGAACAAGAGATGAGAAGATGTAAATGGACAGGACACACATTGAGGAAACTTGTTGATGGTATTACCAGGCAGTTCTTGCTCTGGAATCTCCAGGGTAAGAGGGGTAAAGGGAGACCAAGGAACGAGTAAAGGGAGACCAAGGAACGCATAAAGAAGAGAACTGAAGGTAGACATGACAGGGATGGAGAAGACATGGAAAGGCACTGGACAGGAAGCCTTGGTATAAGTTTGTTGAAGGCTCTTTGTGGAGCTAAAGGGTTATGATGATATTTATATACATGTTTTTAAAAATAAAGTATTTCGTTCAACCCTTGATGGGTTATAATTAGGACATTACTAATTCAAGAAAATAAAGTCAGATTTCCAATATCCAAATATAGTAGCCTACCTTCTTCCCCTCTCCACTCAGTCCAAATAGGGTAAATCAAATCTAAATTTATGTGAATGTTTTTTTGTTTGTGACATCCCCTTTCCAAGAAACAAACAAACAGTAAAAATAAAAAGCAAACGAATTAAAAAAACAAAACAAACAAACAAATATGGTGAAAAGGGCGATAAAGCCCGAGGGTGTCCAAGATTACATCAAATCCACCAATTATCTGCCATCAGCCATACAAGCACCCCATCAGACTACCCCTTTTCCTCACACCATCATTATTTATAGGCTATACAGCTAGCCTTCAGCAATGCTATATGCTTTGCATATAACTATATGTTGATTTATTTTACAGAATGCATCTAAGCTGTCACTCAACGTACATCACGGTCTCTTCAAATGTCATCTTCTTGATGTATCGTTGGCAGGAAAAACAATAATAAACAATTGAATTAGCCTACTGATTTCGAAAAAAATAGTATGACAAAGCAAATATATCTATGTTTATAATTCAGCACTCTACATCCAATGCAAAGTCATTAAAAAGCACAATAAAGTGCATTAACGTTTATTAAAGGATTTAGTTACTGGCGCTCTCTCTTCCAAACCTCTACACCTCACGGTAGAAGAGGAACGACTAAGTAAGTAAGTAAGTACAAATACAAAAAAAAAAAAAACCTTCAGCTACATACGCCACCTCACCAGGTCTGGGGACAGCCATTTTTAAATCATGTGACACCTGAAGCCAATCAAATAGACGTGACTTATTTTCCGGTTTTAAAAACAGTGCTCAAGTGTAATAGGACACCAGTCACATTAAGTAATTGTAACATTGTCATTCAAACAAAAGGATGTTATGCTATTGTAAAAAATAAACTGTTATCTAATAAATTTTCACCCGTATTTTAAAATTAAACGTTCCGTGATAGACCACAAAATACTCGAAAATATTGAACAAATCTCGCTTAAAAAAAAACAAAAAAACCTAAAGCCGAAAAACGAAAGAAGTTCGTGCAAAATTCCGTGTTCTTGATAGATTGTGTTAGACTTTCAATTATCAAGTGGAATTTAATTTATCTTCTGCACTTGACATCGTTAACAAATATGTGCTGTCGGCGATAAAACATGCATAGCTAGCTGAGTTTATTTTTTGCTATTTCCAGAGCAGGGATGCATTGAAATAAAACTTCAGCCGTGGTATAAACTTTATTTTCAGAACTTCTACTGACCCATTCTTGAGTAGGGCCTAACTTTTACTGAACTGTTATGAAGCTTAATTCTACTCGGATGAGCTCAAGGATTCAGGTGGCTTTTCTGTGGATTTCAGTCACTGTTTTAATTTGTATTATACATGCTTGTCTCGGGGCTGGGGATGAAGCGAAGAAAAACGGTGATATACATGATACTCAAGCAGAAACAAATAGTATTTTGGTTTCATCGATCAGTATTACGAAGTACAGCGGCAACTCCCATGTAAAAGCAGAAATCCCTCGCTTCGGTAAGTGTTTACATTCAGATTTCCTATGTTTGTTTCTTTTTTCATGTTTGAAGCAGACATGCTCTTATATGCAGAATGTTCTTTTCATTCATTTGTTCATTACCTTCAGCTGTAAGCTACAAGAAGCATGTCATCAGAAAATGTCATGCCAAGCCTTCCAGCCTAGTGTTATCTATTTCATTTCGCTCAGTGCTCTCCTCATCCCATACATATATGTTTCCAGTTCCCTTCTCCGTGTGTTTATCTGTGTCCTTTTACCTCACTATAGTAAGGATTGTTTTATAATGTCAGCAACAGGTTTCTTCAACATGCCCTGTTCAGTACCAGCAAGGCCGGATTAAGACATGGTGTAAAGCTTTGGAGGCGATATTTGGCAAATAGGTAATAGAGAATAAGGCAGTTTAAAAACTGAATTTGGCAAGAATACTACCAAAATGCATAACAAATCTATTTAGGCACATCATGTATGATGTACAATGGTACTGTCATTATAAATGGAAATTAACATAATAGACTTACTCCTTATTTAATTAGTTCTATACCTTTCTGTGCAGCTAAGGCCCCCTCCCCACCCCCCATTGCTACATAACTGTTAGAGAAGCCCTTTCAGATGTGAGGCCGTAAGCTGTAGCTTACTTAGCTTATGCCTAAATTCGGCCCTGAATGCCAGCATCACATCTTACCCCTTGTTTCAATAGCAGTTGTCTGGTTTTTGTGATCAGTTCCACATTGGGCATCTTATCATACCATCTCAGTTATTCTGTTGCGTGTGAGCGCCCATTTATGAAAGTCTGTAATGTTTTTTTCCCTTCATGTAATAGGAATGCCTTGAAATTTAGGTGAAATATTCTAATTTTAATTTCTTTTGAATTCTGTATAATATCCAGTGCAAATAAAGCTCCTCTTTCCTTTTGTATTCTTATTTTAATATCACTGTCTGTTCCTCCAGCTTTGTCCATATTGCTACCAAGATATGAGTTCAAATTTTGTAGGGATGTTTTTTCAGATTCAGCCTTGTAGTCTTCTTCTTCTTTGATCCTTAGCCACTGATTGTCAGAGCAGTCAGGTGCCATCACACCTGGTGGTGTCTTGTAGGGCAGCAACAAACTGCTTCCACTTCACTCGGTCGGCAGCTGTCCCTCGTGCATTTCTCCAGCTCTGGCTCATTCTTTGCGTCTCAACCTCCACAGTTCTCCACCAAGTTGTTTTTGGGCGGCCTCTTTTTCGCTTTCCTCCAGGGGTCCATAGCATAGCTGTTCTTGTGATAATTGTATAGTCATTTGCCACATTTGTTCTCATAATCTGTCTTTTCCGTGTATATTTTCAAACACCATTGCTTGGAAAAAAACTCATCAGGTATTTTCCTTTTGTCTTGAATCTGTTAACAAGTATGGGATAGAAGAGCCAGGTCATCAGCAAAATCTAGATCATTAAATTGTTTTGTCAGAGCTTACTGTATTCCTCTTCTCCATGTTTTTTGTTTTTGTTGGTTTCCTGTTTATTTTGCCACATGTAGAAAGATCAGAGTTTAGTACTGTATGAAACTGACAAAGTGTTGAGTTTCCACTTGTCTTGATTGAGTCAGCCCAGTTCTTTTTGTCCATCTATTTAGTTCTTCCTCATTATCTTCTGGCCTTCACTTTCCTGTCATCCCTGTAGTGTACCATGTTAGCAACTCCTGAATTATTGTTTGCTTATGCTTTCTTTAATGATATCTTAACATTTCTCTCTCTCGTGTTTATTTTGATATTCATCAGTAATGTTAACATGTTTATTTTGTGATTTTGTCTGTAGGTATATTTTTCTCCTTTCAAACATTTTTATACACAAATCAGCAATAAGGATATTGTTTCCTGTGAAATTCAGTCCATTGATTGTCTAGTAATGTGTTTTCTAAGTATTGCTTCTCTTACATTTCTTAGGTCTAGTTGTGAGAAGTTCTGGCATGAAAAAAAAAAAGTACATAAGTGATGTCATGGAGGGGGGGGGGGGGGGGGGGGGGGGGGGGGGAAGTTTAGCTGTTTGTTTTTCTTAACACATACATTTCTGGCAGTGAAGTGATATTGGACTTAGCTCTCTTTCTTTTCTGCTGTCTAGTTTGCTTGCACTTTCTGTCTTGTGAGTGGCTACACTTTACTTGATGTCAGTTTTTATATACCATTTTAATGTACATATACTCAGTTATTTTTCATTTTACTCCATGTTCTGACTCAGTTTGTTAGTTTTATTGTGGTTCATTCACTATCCTTTAGCTCCCCAAGGAGCATAGACCTTCAGCGGCCTCATGCCAAGTCCTCCAGTCATGTACCATCAGCTCAAGTCTTTCCATGTTGTCTTCGTTTTCATTTCTGTCTACAAATTTCTTCTTGTATTTTTCAGTCTACCTCTGCCTCTCTTACCCTGTGTCCAGAATCAGGACTGCCTGTGTGTTGACTAGTTAACTTCAGAAAAGAAATGAAAAAATAAATAAAAGGAGGGGGATATCTGCCATCCTTTTGTCTGTTTTATTAACCACTTTTATTTAACTTCACTTGAACTTTATATGTCACTTTTCAAATCTTTGACACTCAAAATATCTGTGTTACATTCATCATTGAGAGCCTCTAGCTCTCTTACTTGGAACATTTTAATCCTTCAGGTTTTGACTGGCACTGGCCCTGCTGATTTTAAATAATCACTAAAATGTAAATAAGGTGGAAATAACTCCATTTAACTAAAGGGAAGTAGTGAGCTGTGAATATAGTTTGTATTTGAAGAGATGGGCATCGGAGGGTGAACGATGATGTGCCAATTAAATTAGTGTGTTTCTTCAGATAACTAGGTCAGCAAATCTTTTGTTTGAAACACAGCTCTAGTAATGACCAAGTTTATTGTAAGCTGTACATGAGGTGTTAAAACTTATCAAAGTATATTTCTTCTTCTTCTTCATACACTCTCAGACGTCCACTTGAATGTTCTCAAAGAAAGCAGTAGTCAGTTTGAGGCTATTTGAATCCCCGTAAAGCTTTTCCACGAAAGGAGCTGGCGTCGGCCATATGCACTTTCTCTGTACCACATATAAGGGGCAACTTTGAAGCAGATGTTCAGCAGTCATTTTATCAGTGCCACAGTTACACTGATCGGTAGTTCCTATCTTTAGCTTGTTGAATAGATGGTATCTCAATCTGTTGTGGCCAGTGCAGAGTCTGAAGATTACCACTTGTTCTCTTCTGTGGAGCTGGTAGTAAGCATGATTCTGTGTGTGCCCTGGATGTTCTACATTCCATTTGTTTCTGTAACTGATTCTGATAAAACTCTTTGCCTCCTCAAAAGTTATGCTTGCATCAGGCTGAGGTAGATGTGAACCTTCTTTTGCCATTCTGTCAGCCTCTTCATTGCCGGCGATGTTACAATGAGATGGGATCCACTGGATCACAACACTTTTGAATCGTTGACAAAGTTTGTGGAGAACTACTCTGAGATCATCCAGGTCTGTATTATTTTGGCTTTTCAACGTTGCAATTACTGACTGTGCATCAGTAAAGAAAGCAACTTGTCTCTCTGCCGTTTCTTCTGTCAATATAACCTCTGCTGCAGTTTTCAAGGCCTCTGCCTCTGCTCTGAAGTTGCTGGGGAATCGTCCTGTCGCCACTGACAGCCTTTTTTCTGCACCAGTGCTTAAGGTCAGAAAGACACCCCCACCTCCATTTTCTGTTGCATTTGTTGCTGATCCATCTGTGTATGCATGGGTCCAGGTGTTGCGTGGATAATATTTCTCTATGTATTTTGTCTTTCTCTATGTATTTTGTCGTTATGGATTTTCTATCTGTTGCAGTTTGGCTCTTTTTACTTTCAATTCCAGGAATGTTTTCTATCATTTTAGGGAAGCGATTTTGTTTCCAAACTGGAAGCTTGTGTGCAGTGTAGATGGGTTTAACAGTGGATATTTCATCTATGGATACTGCTCTCATGTGTGGTTTGGTTGATTCTACAAAATTACTTCGTTTGAGTCTTTGCCTTCTAAGAGCATTTATTCTATGGCACATTGGGTGGTCTGTTAGTCTTTTGAATTTTTCGGCCTGTTGTTGAGCCCTACAGTCTCTTCTATCTGTCATTGGCTGGAGGCATGTAATCTTTTCGAGTTCTTTTATAGGTGTTGACTTCATGCCTCCCGTTATAATTCTCATTGCTTGATTTTGGAGTCTGCTAATTTTATCGAAGTTTGTCTTAGCTGCTGTTGCCCATGCTGCCATGCCATATTCAAGAACTGGTATATTTAATGCAAAGATGAATTTCACTTGACGGGGGTGACGGTGGTTCCACATATTAGTATTCATTATTGATATAAAGAAAAAAGTATTAGAGATCTACTTTATTATTGTTACCATATACACTAAACAGGCAGAAAATAGACTTTCCTTATATTCTGTTGCATATAATGAAAGGGGGTGGCAAGTTATCATTAATCAATTATTTGTCATAATGTTTTCTTGATTAATTAATAATATTTTGCCTTCCATTTTTATGTTCTGCCTTTTTAGTGCATATGGTAACAATACAAGTGAAACCGAACAGTTTGTTTTGTTAAATTAAAACTTTGCTTATTACAGAATGTCACGGAGAAGAAAAAGAGTGCGAGAAGGACAGGCTTGGTTTTGATGCAATCAGAAACCTTCATCTCATGATTGACGATGACCACAATGGAAATGTGGACCTGTCTGAAAGTGATGAGGTAAGTTTACCCTAGTCAATGGAGAGCAGTCAGGGAAGATGGGGAAAGACGGTGTTAGCTGGCTTTTTTTGGAAGCTTATAATATTTGGGCAAGAGTTGAAACAAATTATTAGCAAAGACATCTTGAACATAAGGGCATGAAACAATGGGATACAGTTACGGCAGGAACAACTTTAATATAAACCACGGGTCCCCAGAGTGGTCAATAATGACCCCAAAAGGTTGATATCAACATTCACAGAGTCGATAAACACCAGAGGGTCGATTAAACTTCTGTATCGTAACAATAAACGCTGCGGTACAGAAAACACCAGGAATTTTTCTAAGTCCACAATACGCTGAGGTTTGTGGTGGACTAGTGAACGGGCTGCGACTCAGGGGCGACAAGCGGTGTATACTATAAGGGGTGTCAGTATCAAGTCCAGTGGGGAACGCGCAGTGGCGACTCGTTGACTTCGCGCTGGTGTCTCAGTGTGTGCGACGGAACGAACGGAATAATTTGTCTTCTCTTTGTTACTTTCACAGTTGCCTCCACGGCTGGCGGAGTTGTGGAATTTAAAGTTGCTACCATAAGTGAAATGGGTTCATTTTCGATGCAAGACAACAGGAAGCTGAGACGCTTGGGAGTCATGACCCAAGTGGGCCCGCCCCCCTTAGAGTGTAAAGGAGTATATAGGGCCGAAACACTTGTCGGACGGGGGGACTACTTCTGATGATCAGATTGCTTCCTGTTGTATCGCTCTGTAAAGAGTTTCCTATCATCATGGGGTCGAAAGTTGACAATCATATATGACAAAAATTCCTGATGTGACTCAATTTTATATCTGGAAATACTGCTACAAATTTCCCCAAGCTTTGTGCAGCAGAAGAGTCATTTCTACTTACATTCCCACGTTCATACTTGATTGAAGCCAGTTTTAGCCACACACTGTGGTTTTATCAAAGCTAAAGTTAAGAGACTATTGAAACTTTCCTCTTCTTTATTAACGTATCCCAGATATCACGTTATGACTATCTCCCCTAATACTGAGACAATCAAATATGCAACAAACTTAAGTTAGTCCTTTTTAAACACCACCAGATGTCTAATTTCGTCAGCTGCCAGTGGACACTCACCCATACTAAACTGGTAAACACTATTTGGCACAGGTTGTCACCTTCCAAAAGATGCTGATTAAATCTTAGTGAGCTGACAATATCCTTCGTGTTGTTAGTTTTTATTTCTTCGGAGTTGACCAAGTGGAACACAGGGGCTTCTTTCTCCTTCACACCCGCTTTCGTAGCAGATGAATTTATAATCAGCAATGGTTACCTGAGCTCAGGATGGCACATAAAGATGAAACTATGCCTTGCTTAATAATCCTAGTAATTCAACTACTGTGCTACATATGTTTCATGTCTCATCCCCGTCTCATTGAGGATGTCTCTTCAATCCACAACTTTTTCATCACCAACACTGCTACTCAATAGGATAATGCAGTTAATTACCGAATATTCCCCGTATGCCCTAGACAAGCTTCTTGTACCCCCCAGGTACATGTACCCCAGGTTGAGAACCTCTGCTGTGAGGTGTATTAAAAAAAACTCTGACAAGCGAAATTATGGAGGAGTGATGAGTTAGTATTGGTTCAGGCTACATTCTCCCTTTAAGCACTCACAACATTGGCCTGTATAATCAAAACGCTTTTACATTAAGTGTTAGATTGAGTAATATTATTGAATTACGCCTGTCAAATCTTCAACCATACACTTACTACTGAAAGCCCCCCAGCCGCCCAATTTTCCCTTATCGCTCGCTTGAATCCTTCCAACGTGTGATGATACGGTTGTGCGATCTCAAGTCCACTCTGGCACGATTGCATTACATTCCTGTGCGAGTGATATTTTCTTATTTTTCTCTCCCCTGTCATTATTATGTGGCATATTTTATGCACCATTATTTACTCCCTATGCTGGATCAGAAGGGTGAAGTCTCTAACACTCCACTCCCCTACGGAAGTATTTTCTATGGGACTGTCTTTATCTTGTTTACCACTCCTCAGGCTTATTTACGTTCCTTCGGGTGAACTGGGCTATTATCATAACAATACCCAGTCATTATCACCGGTCAGCGAGCGAGATTCTTATCATGAAAAGACGGTCTCGCCCGATCAACATCTATAGAAGCCAATATTGTCTGTCTGAGATAGCCGTCTGAGGCGGGCAGATTACACAGGTGGTAGATGCGTTTATCGTTTCACAGGACCATCCCTGTGTGTGATTATCACGATAATCTGTCTGGAGAGACAATATTGGCGATAGGTAGCATCTGGACATCAAATGAGTTCACAGTTGGTGTTTATGAGTTGTGCACAAGATGCCGGCGGAAGTCTGATGCAACGATATGAATAGGTCACGCATGGATATTACATTTAATATTTTCAAACACGTGAGGGTATTTTTTGAATTTGAAACACCCCTACCCACGTAGTACTGAACAAGATTGGATTGGATTGGTTGATTTGAGAGGCCGGAATATACAATGTATTGTAACAGCGCTATATAACTAGGTGGTAGATGGCAGGCCTAGTGACGTAATTTAAGTTTACAACTTCTCTTTTAATCTTCTTTCTTTTATCTTCTTTCTTTTTTCTTCCAAGTCATTTAGTTGATATCATTACTGGCCATCTCCGCCAGAGGTGTAAATTCCTCTAATCCTTTTCTTGTATACTTCAGGTTCGTTCAGTTCCTTCTTTGATGTTAATAGTGACTTCGTATAGTGGTAGTTTAAATGTACATGGCATACGATCAGCAACTCATAAAGATGGAATCAAATTCATTCCGTTCTTTCAAAAACTTTTAATAACTTAATAAAACAACAAGTATAATGGGTCATTCAAATGATAGAGTTCTCATAGAAGCCTTTACTGGGTCTTTGGTTAACTCATACATGAACTCTATGTCTCGTAACTTCTGTATTCCTCTTTAACTTATTCTTTTCTTCGTAGACTTCCTTAATCTTCCCAAAACCTGCTCCTATTTCCTCATATACCAATGCTCTTTATTAGCATTCCATACTTTATTTGTTACTTAAATATCTTCCTCGACGAACTGGTCAAACAGGTCTCTATAACTGTTCGTAGCAACAAAACTCATCTCATGCATAAATAATTGTATGTACACCATTCTGATACTTACTAATGAGAGAGCATATTTGAAGTTCTTCTATAAAAGTCGACATTCACTTTTTCTTGATAATCATATACAATTCTGGACACTTCAAACCTTGTTCAATATGGCTCCTCTATAATATCTCTAGTTTCCTTCAAATATCTACAGCCTCTTGGTTACTTTACACATAGTCGTTATAACCATCTGTTTTTCTTAGTATATAGTCGTAAAGTTCTCGTAATGAACTGACAAATCGCGCTTCTGCAAGATTCTCCTGTAAACAAAATTCTACTCTGTGTAAAATATAATCATAGTTCATACTTACAAAAAAAAAATCACAGCATAATCGCTAATCTCCTTTCAGAAATACACCTTAACTGTGAACTACAGAAACAAATACTATCTCCCGATAGAATAACACTGGCTAGTGATGGCTGGACATCTAAATATATTTTCATATCAACCAAATCTGTAAAACCACAGAAGGTTCATCTTGTCCGCACAGCGATCACACCTTCTTCCTGAAGCACAACCCAGGACTCACTGTCATCTAATGACCTCTGGTCATTTCGCGTGGTGTGTTTCTCTCGCCACTCTTCTGATTTGCTGACCCAAATCTTTTTTACTTAAATTTATTGGTCGAGCCTTTTTTTCTTGTTCTCGAACTTTCTATTTACAACTCAAGATAATCACTCACTATTAATTAACGTGAGCCGGTATTCTGAACCGTTGTCAGTTAGCAATATTATTATTTTCATTCATTATTTTCTCTTGTGAGCTGTCCTAACTGTTTATCTCACCTTTCGCGTGGTGTGTTTCTCTCGCCACTCTTCTGATTCGCTGACCCAAATCTTTTTTACTTAAATTTATTGGTCGAGCCTTTTTTTTCTTGTTCTCGAACTTTCTATTTACAACTCAAGATAATCACTCACTATTAATTAACGTGAGCCGGTATTTGTCGTGAGAAATTCTAATCCACATATATAAATTAAAACGTAAATGTAAAGCCAAACACATAAATTCAATAAAAGGAAAGAAAAATGGTAAAGAACAGTGCTGTCACAATGACTGTACTCGAAATCCCCCTTGTGTTCTCCTGTGTCTGCAAATTGTAACGTTTCACGTTGATAGTAAAAGCCTTCTGCAACATACACGCGTTTCCCAAACACCCTAAAAAATGTACTCCATTTCTAAGAAAAACCTTGAAATACGCAAGTTGACCTAGATTTAAAATTCCATTCATGTCTGTTTCTACACTATGTTACCAAAAACAAAAGACAGATGGACTAAAGGATAGAGAGAAGGGAGAGGCAGAAAGCAGGGACACAGGCAATACTAACATGAGTCGCGCGATACACAATTACTACCATCACGCGTGTAAGGCCACTAGCACTAACTTTTTCAAATCAACAGTGATAAAAAACACTACCCATACCAGAGTTAGGTTTTAAAATCCTGAAAAACGCTTATTGGGAAATAAGACATTATACTGGTTTACGTTTGAAAACATTACAGTACCCAGACAGCACATCTTCGAAGTAAACAGGAGGTAGAAGAAATTGCATATTTTGAACGCAGCCACTTAGCTCTTTTAAATTTGCATATTTGGGTTCCTTAGGACTTGCTGACAAAGAATATGTAAAACGTTACGCAAATAGTCTAGGAATTACCAAATTATAGCCAAAATAAAATAGTGGGGGTGCCTGACAGCATAAAATCATTTCTGCTCATAAAATTTTTTTATAACGTGTTTGAAAAAACATTACGTTACGGAAATAGCCTACCATGTTAACTCCTATTTGATTGGAGCGCAACAAATGTAAGGCTAAACACGATTAGTCGGACTATAAATACTATCTTGTGTTGTCAGGGGAAACGTGAGAAGGGGTACTTTTTTGAAAAGATGTGTAGACATGGCTTGATTGGTTAGAGCTGCGAATATACTCAATTCAGGGCGTCTGTTCCGGGCCACATCTTGTAATAAACCTACTAAGAAACAGTGCGTTGAGCACCAGGGTATATTTTTTCTAAATAAAAGCCTGGGACATCGGCAGATCGGAGTTGTGCTATATTCATTGCCATTCAACGTCACTGTGTTTTATTTCCATGAATTGTGGTAGGTTTGAAATATTTGATATCTTTTTAAATGAAAATTGAATGTAAATTGATACTTATGTCTGTATATATGTGTGGTTCAGTAGCGAACATGAGCTCCAGCCTGAACAGAAGGTGTCGGAGGAAAGTAAAACTACCTGGTATTGCCAAGCAGTACACTGACACCTAGATTATTGACTAGAAAGAAATAATGCTGGAATTGCAGAGGCGTAGTAACCATTAAGGAGGAATATACTGGTGTAAAGTCTTTCAGATGAAGCTGACAGTTGGCCTAACGCTCTGAACTCAGGTTTGTTATGTATTGTGCTCAGTGTAGAAATAGAGTATAAATTAGTTCTGAAGTAGGAGGTACAACCTTCTTGTTTCAGGGACTGTGGTCTTAAAGTTATTGAGCAGCACCTGGTCAGAGCTTTGCTGAATCCAGAGGCGGACAGCATACTCCTTGGTCCATATAGCAACCAGTGAGGTGGCTCCAGAACTCATTAAAGTAATCGAGCAGAGGAGTCTTTTACTGCAGTCATCACGAAAGTTAAGAAAGTGTGGCCATGGAGCTCAACATTATGTACCCCCATCTTAAACTGACATTGTAAAATAAAATTAAGAGGGGAATTTAATTGTTTTAATGCCAGGAACTGAGAACATCTCCAATACTAGTTCCAACAGAAACAAACTATTGAAGTCATGATGACAAATACCAACAGAGCTTGAAAAAACAAAACAAAACCAGTATTACCTCATATTACTACTACACAACTGACACACATAGGATACTATTAATAATATATGTCAATACAAGATTCATATTGATAAATTCTGTACATATAACTTGTAATTAAAATTGATTGTGATTCCTGGTTCACTTTGTATTTGAATCAGGACACATATACATTAATGACAGCACTGAATACATATTGATATTTGAAAATTTATCAGTGACTCGTAAGATATCCTCATAGAGTGTTATATGTATGTGAGTGTCACAGTGTTGTCAAGTGTGGTGGAATAAATTAAATTGTTTATCTGTCTGTTGTTGTTGTGACTTACACTTCATCATATACATACCCTAGACATTCAACGTAGTCATCACTATATTCCAGAATAATTCTGACTGAGGTAGAAATATGTGGTAGCAAGTAAGGTTATCTATAATACACTACCCTTATTAGATATAGATACCTTCACAGCTGATCTCAGTCAGTACACTAAGTCCCCTATAAATATTTATAACATCCCACTTTACCACATATATTGGGGTCTCGCTCCAGGGATATTGAACTTTCTCCTGTTATAGATATTGGGAATAATAAAGAATTAAAAGGTATCCTTGGGTGAAAATAAATAAGGTTGAGCTCACAGTGCCTGTGTTGTCCTGAGTTAATTAGTCATAGATAAAATTGTTTAGTTAAATATTTTAGACATTTATCTGTTAGACAATGGCCGACCTGGCAAAATTTCGATCTGCTGCTGTACAGACTGCGAAAGAGTTAGGAATGGACGGGCAAATTATGATTGCTTATGTCACTGCTGAATGTGACAAATATATTGAACGAGAAGAAAGAAGATTAGAAAAAGAGGTCCACAAAATTAAAGGTCCATATGTAACGCTGTTAAGAACGTGGACTGATGAAAAGGCAGAGGAAACTATTACATCTTTATACCAATATGTGAATGAGCTGACCACTCGTTTAAAAACTGGCTGGAAACTTGCCAATGAAAATTTGAAACAAGCCAGGAAGAAACATGCTGCCTATTATAACAGGAAAGCTAAAGACAGAAATTTGGCTGTGGGAGAGAAGGTACTGCTTCTTCTCCCCGGTAGTCAGAATAAGTTACAAATTGGATGGCAAGGGCCATATACAGTTCTAGAGAAGGTGTCTAGAACAAATTATAAGATAGATAAGAAGGGGAAAGAAAAAATCTATCATGTGAATCTCCTGAAGAAATATTTGGAAAGAGAACATCAGGAAGAGACACACTTGTTGACCTTGTCTATTGCCATGGAGATGAAAAAGGAACCACTTTCATCATTTGAATATCCATTACATCCCTGTGAGACAGCGGCACAGGTGAAAATCAGTACACATTTAACGAAAACTCAGAAAGAGAGAGTGCAACAGGTTCTAAATAATCATGCAGAGGTGTTAACAGACCGACCTGGGCATACAAACTTATTGGAATATGATATGAAACTGATAGACCCCACACCTGTCTGTATGAAACCATATTCGATTCCGTTTGCTAAGGAGAAAGCTTTGAAGGAAGAGATAGACTATTTGTTGAAGGAAGGAATTATTTCACATAGTGAATCCTCGTATAGTTCCGGTGTTGTACTCTTAAGGAAGCCCTCTGGAGAACATAGACTCTGTATAGATTACCGGAGACTGAATGCTATTACAGAAGGACAGGTGGATCCATTGCCGGATACAAATCAGTTGTTTGCCAGGCTAAATAAAGCTAAATATTTCTCAAAAGTGGATCTGAGTAAAGGATACTATCAGATTCCAGTAAAGCCTGAGGTTAGACCATACCTAGCTTTTAGTACCTCAGAAGGACACTATGAGTTTAATAGATTGCCATTTGGATTGAAGAATGCGCCTAGTGTCTTCTCTAGAATGATGAGAAAATTATTGGACCCTCTGAATAACCCATGCATCACAAATTTTATGGATGATATCCTTATAGCAACAGAAACATTTGAGGAACACATTGACTCTCTGAACATGCTGTTTAATCGACTTAAGGAAGCAAATTTAACAGCCCGACCAACCAAATGTTGCGTTGGATGTAAAGAATTGGAATTCTTGGGACACACAGTTTATCAGGGAAACATGACCCCTGACTCAAAGAATTTAGAGAAACTAAAGAAAGCCCCGAGACCACAAACCAAGAAGGACGTGAGATCCTTTGTCTCATTATGTGGTTTCTACCAGAAGTATATCAAAAACTTTAATTCCATATGTGCACCGTTAACTGATTTGACACGTAAAGGACATCCAGATCACATTACATGGACACCACAATGTGAAATGGCTTACCACGAATTGAAGGAAAAGCTCACAAGTAAACCTATTTTGAAATTACCTGACTTAAGTCAAGAATTCATAGTAAGGACGGATGCCAGTAATATTGGGTTGGGTGCAACTCTACTACAGAAATCAGATGCATTGGATGGGGAATTAAGCCCAGTGGCATATGCTAGCAGAAAGTTGAATAAAGCTGAAACCAATTACTCAACTAGCGAAAAAGAATGTCTGGCAGTAATATGGGCGATAAAGAAATTCAATATTTATCTGTATGGGAAGGCATTTAAGTTGCAAACGGATCACAAACCTTTATCGTTTCTAGCACAGGCTAGACATGAAAATTCTAGATTACTCCGTTGGTCTTTATTGATGCAGCCATTTGAGTTCAGCATAGAGTATATGAAAATACAAAGAGAATGAAGGAAAAGCTTACAACAACAGCCCATCCGTAGCGTCCAAATCCCCTCCCTCAAATCAACACTCTCATTTCAGTAACATTGGGTTTGCAAACATCCATCATCCCATGGGAATTAAACCACGCCACCCAGGGGGGGGGGGGGGGGGGGGGGGGGTTATCAAGCGAAAAAGAAATGTCTGGCAGTAAAATCCCCCCAAAGAAATTCCCAACCACCCCCACCAAAAAACCCACCCCCCACCCCCCCCCCAGGCACATTACATGAAAAATACATTACTTTTGGGATGCAGACCAGAGTTTACCCTACTACAACATGTCCATCTAAATTCCGGTATATAGATAGAGCTTTCAATCACCACAAATTTCCCAGCTTTCATGATATCACCCAAATGCACCTTAATGATAGCAAACATGAAAATTCACAGTCAGAAAGACCATCATCAATTCACGTCACTTAGATGTTGATGCACACGACACCATAACCACCCAGCATCCAAAGAGTATATAAGCCACTCAATAACTTTATCAATTTGACTGGCTACCGAGCAGATTTTTGAGCAAAACAACACCCCATGACCACCCATTCTCCCATCCGTCAAAATGAATGCAAAATCACCCAAAACCCAGGAATAATAAGAAATTTCTCTATGTGTATATAGAATTATAGACTGACATATAACGTCTGTTTTAAGTGGGGAGGATTTGTCGTGAGAAATTCTAATCCACATATATAAATTAAAACGTAAATGTAAAGCCAAACACATAAATTCAATAAAAGGAAAGAAAAATGGTAAAGAACAGTGCTGTCACAATGACTGTACTCGAAATCCCCCTTGTGTTCTCCTGCGTCTGCAAATTGTAACGTTTCACGTTGATAGTAAAAGCCTTCTGCAACATACACGCGTTTCCCAAACACCCTAAAAAATGTACTCCATTTCTAAGAAAAACCTTGAAATATGCAAGTTGACCTAGATTTAAAATTCCATTCATGACTTTTTCTACACTGTGTTACCGAAAACAAAAGACAGATGGACTAAAGGATAGAGAGAAGGGAGAGGCAGAAAGCAGGGACACAGGCAATACTAACACGAGTCGCGCGATACACAATTACTACCATCACGCGTGTAAGGCCACTAGCACTAACTTTTTCAAATCGTCAGTGATAAAAAACACTACCCATACCAGAGTTAGGTTTTAAAATCCTGAAAAACGCTTATTGGGAAATATGACATTATACTGGTTTACGTTTGAAAACATTACAGTACCCAGACAGCACATCTTCGAAGTAAACAGGAGGTAGAAGAAATTGCATATTTTGAACGCAGCCACTTAGCTCTTTTAAATTTGCATATTTGGGTTCCTTAGGACTTGCTGACAAAGAATATGTAAAACGTTACGCAAATAGTCTAGGAATTACCAAATTATAGCCAAAATAAAATAGTGGGGGGGGGGCCTGACAGCATAAAATCATTTCTGCTCATAAAATTTTTTTATAACGTGTTTGAAAAAACATTACGTTACGGAAATAGCCTACCATGTTAACTCCTATTTGATTGGAGCGCAACAAATGTAAGGCTAAACACGATTAGTCGGACTATAAATACTATCTTGTGTTGTCAGGGGAAACGTGAGAAGGGGTACTTTTTTGAAAAGATGTGTAGACATGGCTTGATTGGTTAGAGCTGCGAATATACTCAAATCAGGGTGTCTGTTCCGGGCCACATCTTGTAATAAACCTACTAAGAAACAGTGCGTTGAGCACCAGGGTATATTTTTTCTAAATAAAAGCCTGGGACATCGGCAGATCGGAGTTGTGCTATATTCATTGCCATTCAACGTCACTGTGTTTTATTTCCATGAATTGTGGTAGGTTTGAAATATTTGATATCTTTTTAAATGAAAATTGAATGTAAATTGATACTTATGTCTGTATATATGTGTGGTTCAGTAGCGAACATGAGGTAAAGCCTATAGTGCTCCAGCCTGAACAGAAGGTGTCGGAGGAAAGTAAAACTACCTGGTATTGCCAAGCAGTACACTGACACCTAGATTATTGACTAGAAAGAAATAATGCTGGAATTGCAGAGGCGTAGTAACCATTAAGGAGGAATATACTGGTGTAAAGTCTTTCAGATGAAGCTGACAGTTGGCCTAATGCTCTGAACTCAGGTTTGTTATGTATTGTGCTCAGTGTAGAAATAGAGTATAAATTAGTTCTGAAGTAGGAGGTACAACCTTCTTGTTTCAGGGACCGTGGTCTTAAAGTTATTGAGCAGCACCTGGTCAGAGCTTTGCTGAATCCAGAGGCGGACAGCATACTCCTTGGTCCATATAGCAACCAGTGAGGTGGCTCCAGAACTCATTAAAGTAATCGAGCAGAGGAGTCTTTTACTGCAGTCATCACGAAAGTTAAGAAAGTGTGGCCATGGAGCTCAACATTATGTACCCCCATCTTAAACTGACATTGTAAAATAAAATTAAGAGGGGAATTTAATTGTTTTAATGCCAGGAACTGAGAACATCTCCAATACTAGTTCCAACAGAAACAAACTATTGAAGTCATGATGACAAATACCAACAGAGCTTGAAAAAACAAAACAAAACCAGTATTACCTCATATTACTACTACACAACTGACACACATAGGATACTATTAATAATATATGTCAATACAAGATTCATATTGATAAATTCTGTACATATAACTTGTAATTAAAATTGATTGTGATTCCTGGTTCACTTTGTATTTGAATCAGGACACATATACATTAATGACAGCACTGAATACATATTGATATTTGAAAATTTATCAGTGACTCGTAAGATATCCTCATAGAGTGTTATATGTATGTGAGTGTCACAGTGTTGTCAAGTGTGGTGGAATAAATTAAATTGTTTATCTGTCTGTTGTTGTTGTGACTTACACTTCATCATATACATACCCTAGACATTCAACGTAGTCATCACTATATTCCAGAATAATTCTGACTGAGGTAGAAATATGTGGTAGCAAGTAAGGTTATCTATAATACACTACCCTTATTAGATATAGATACCTTCACAGCTGATCTCAGTCAGTACACTAAGTCCCCTATAAATATTTATAACATCCCACTTTACCACAGTATTCTGAACCGTTGTCAGTTAGCAATATTATTATTTTCATTCATTATTTTCTCTTGTGAGCTGTCCTAACTGTTTATCTCACCTTAACAATAGCATGAATAATGCTAGGGCAAACCCCACGGTGACAGTGTCTCATTGAGAATTAGACGGAAACACAGCTGGAATTTGAACTGAGGGTTGTGAGATATAATGTAGTGAAATAAAAGTCAGTACACACACTGCAGCACAAACGTCAGACTAGCGACTCCTAGTATTGGGCAACTTAGGCATTTACAAGTAAACCCGCATTTTTAATACAGACAGGAAACTTAGGAATTTGATCACAAATCATAGTGGAATTAAACAAAAAATTTTCCTAGGAATGGAAGATGGTCGCATCCTCAAAGATATTTTCTACGGGCAGATGGCAGAAGAACCGTTGGGCAAGCAGCTGAGGTTCAAAGATTTCTTGCAAGAGAGACATGAAGGCACTGGACATAAAACCAGCAACCTGGAAGGATGAAACTGCCGATCGCACCAAGTGGCGATGCTCTCTGCGGCGCCACCTCAGATTGGATGGAAAGAAGCTCTAACAACAAGTAGAAGAGGAAAGGACACGCCGAAAGGAACACCAGCAAAAAAAAAACAGCTGAAGCTGTCGGCTCAAGGGCGCATTCCCATAGTCAGTTATGACTGAAGGGGGTTACTAACGCACCTACAACAGTAGATCATTTGGTTTTGGAGCACGAGGAAGACAGTATTACTGAAATCCTACAACAACACGGGATCACATCAACCAGCGCGACACACTTGGCTTAAGAACGAGAACTTCAGCTTCTTACAATGCTTCATGGCAGGAGTATGCCTACAAGAATTAACTGGCAGTGAAAGTCCGGTGTCCGCCTTTGGCAAGACGAAACGAGTACGGAAGCAGCGTACTGTTGATGGAATAGTTGGGTTTTGTTAGTGTAAGCTAAATCAGACACAACCAAATACGAATGTTTGTTTGCCCATGAACCATCGCTGACCTTCTGTTGAAGAACGTTCAAATACGTTGTAACGATTTTCTTCTACCCCCTACAGTCGTCCTGCGACTTTGCTTGGATGCGAAAATTTACGCAGGCAAGTCGTTCCGAGTGATAATTTCGAAGCAATCATTAGATGAGATTGTGTTAATGATTTATGTAGAGCTGATTTGGCATTCTAATTCGGGGGGGGGGGGGGGGGGGGGGTGTGGGGGGGGGGGGGGGGGGGGGGGGGGGGGGGGGGGGGGGGGGGGGGTAAAGATTTAGCGTTACCGGTAGTTGTGTCCTTCACCAGTGTTGTTTATAAAACGTTATTTCTTGTCTGGGTGGGCGCCATCTCGTCACATAAAAACTGGGTTGCATTACATTTTTCTCTTATCTCGAATCCTCAAAAAGAAAGAAACTTCATCAGAACGAGCATTCGCGGTTTAAACTGCATTCCACAATCAGCTCTTGCGTAGGGGGTGTACCTGACGATTGGTAGCAATGAACAGCGGGTAATTACGTTAGGCAGACGGAGAAATGTAAACAGTTTCCAGCGGAAAGAAATGTAAATACACGTAATACGCTACCGTATAGATCTGACGGTATTGTGAAGAGCAGCTTAATTGTTCTTGTTCGGTCGATTCCCCTCGTCAGTTCCTCGGACTGACTTGTCATTCAGTCTCTCGCACCAGTGGAAGGTGGGTCGTCGTCTTGGAAAGTAATGATCCGTCATTTATGTTGAAGCTGTTTGAGCTCTGAGTACTTAGTTCTTCATAAACTCTCTCATCTTTCTTTCCTTTTCCTTTCTCTTTTTCTTTCTTTCAAGTCTCTATGTTTCTTTCTTTATTTTTTGTTTATGCCATTCTTTCTGTGTTCTTTATTTCGTGTCTGCATCTGGTTGCAATTATTATTTTTTCTTTCTTTCAAGTTTCTTTGTTTGTCTTCTTTGCCGTTTTCTGTCTTTCTTTTGCGTCTCTGCCAATCGTTCGTTCTATTATTCCTCTTTATTTTTTCTGTCTTTCATGTCTGTGTCTGACTTTCAGTTTTTTCTTTTATGTCTCTCACTGTGACGGTCAAACTTGCATTCTTTCTTTTTCTTCTTTTCGTTCTGTCTTTCGTGTCTCAGTCTGACTTTGAGGCGTTTTTTCATGTCTCTGTGTGTGTTTATCAGTCTATTTTTTTCATGTCCCTTTTTTGTCTTTCTAATTTGTTTTTTTTCTGTCTTTCTTTCGTGACTTTGTAAGACTGTCAATCTTTCTTTCTTGTAACCTTCTTTCTTTCATATCTTGTTTGACTGTCAGTTTTTCTCCCCTGTGACGGTATTGCCTCCCCTGCTTTGCATTAGTGGTCCAACAGTGGCCAAAACTCAAGAGTATCTATTATAGACTTCAATGGAGTCTATCTTTACACAAGATTACTCTTGGCAGAAATGTAGATAGAAGAGTAGTAACGCTTCTATCACATGGGAGTCTTCACAAGATATTCAGATAAGCGAAAACAATGCTGGCTGTTGCTTAGCACGTTAATTCTGTAATCTGCCGACACCTTTTATGAAGAATTTAAGCAATGGTTTATTCTAGCTCGTTAAGCTCCCACCCCTGAGTTAATCAGTGGAATTATAATTATAATATAGCTCTGTTTAGAGAGTGTGTTTAGTAACTTTGACTGAGACAAACATGTAGTACATTTAAAATGATTGAATCGAAGTTAAATTTGTATAATTACAAATAACAAAATTTAATAATTGTCGTAAATTTATTTTGAGAGAAAGAGTCTTAGAAAATAGTAGTCCGGTTTAGAGTGTAGAATGATGGTGAAAAGCTCAGTGATAGAAATGTAGAGAGTAAATAGTTGCTTCACGGGGTGCTGGAGGAGAGTAAAGACAGACTTATTTACGACAAATCGTTCCTCTCAATCTACACTTCAGGCTCATACTGGTCAAACAATTATTTGCCAGTTTCCAGACACACACCTGCACTCACACCGATTTGGTGCTTCAAAACACACAGACGACGTGGATACAACTATCTTAAACAAATAGGGGAAATTTTTGGGCTTTTGGGTAGTCCAACACAATAACGATTAAGTTTATGTTGTTTATTAAAGTTAAAAAGACAATCACTAAAATAATCATTTGTTTACAGCAAGAGTTATCAAAATTACAGAAAAATGCAAATAACATGGTAGGGAGGGGGTGAAGAAGATTGGTATCGACTAAGCCCGTCCCGCTTATTAGACAAAGATAAACCCAGTCCAAAGATAGATAGTTATCAGGAACATAGGTAAGTTAACCTAACAGTAAAGTTAATTACTCTGAAAAGAGGTGTTACAAAATTAGGTATGGGTGGTAGAAAGAATCCTGTTCTTCCCAATTGTTCTTCCCTTTACTAAGCAAATGAAAAGGAGGGGTTTTTAAAAAACAGAGTTAACAAATTATCAACTATCCCACTTAAAGGAACAATGTAGGGAATACAGAAAAGATATATATTACCAGGTAAGCAAGTTAACAAAATGGTTACACAAAAGATTTAATTTCATGACATTCATACACGCGCTAGTAAAGGCCTTCACTCATCTTGCTCTCACTTACCGATTGTGAAAAAATCTGGCACTCCATAGAATAACACAACAGCAGTTACACCTCAAACTAAATGTATGAGTGTTAGTTCAATTTCCAGCCCCAGATTAGCGGGTAGGCAGTCAGCACATAAAAAGGATCCCGTAATCGCTGAAAATGAATCTGTAATTGTGTCTCTTTTCTTAATAACAGTTTCTATAGGAGGGCACAGTCTCTGATACCGGGGTGAGGATGGTGTGGTCTATTTGACTTTGCCGCTGATAATAAAATTCTTACGCGTGCTGGTACACTTTATCCGCGTGCTGGTACACTTTATCCGTGAGGTATGGTTTAAGTCCAGTGAGAAAACTAGTCACATCACTGTTCGGTAAATATGTATTCTCTCTCTGTGTCAGTAAACTAACAAAAGCTCGGGCCAGTGTTCTTCTTCCCGTTACGACTTAATTGGCTTGATGGTGTGTTAAATTTGTCTTTGGGTGTGCTTTCTTTGCTAAAAGTTAGATAGCGGAATTCCAAACATAGAATCGCCTCAAAGATTAAAAATTTACAGTCTCAGCAAGTTCTGAGTCAGGGAGACTCTACACACTGTTTATGCTTTGCTTTGCTTAGATTGATTTGCTTTATTGCTTTCTTAATGCTGGGATCGCACAGGTTACGATCACTCTGTATGAAAGAAAAAAAGACATGTAATATACCGAAAAACAAATAACCTTCTAAAGCGCGATGAATTTCCCGTTAAGCCTATTTTTATATACGCTCGTAAGTATTTAATTATGTATTTAATAAACACTGCGCGAGTTCTAGTGGTTTAAAACACACATCTATAAAACTAGGACTTAACTAAATTTATTAATTATAAATTCCTTCGCGACTTTAAAAGTTAATTTAAGCATTTAACATCTATTATCTTTTGGAAATAATATAGCAGGTATATCATTACATTTACAACTGGAACTATTGAGATGGTTTAATTTAATAGATTTAAATTAACACAAAATCCAGTGAAATAGAATGAATGAACTAGACCACTGATCACTTTACACAATATATATATTACCGCTTTGCACAGAAATAGAATTCACTGCAAATATATATAAAAATCCATGGGATAATCTAGCAAGATTTCAAATATAGCTAGTGCTTCTGTTAAGTTCTGGCCAGCGAGTGATAAAGTGTATTTCTACGTGGTCTGTATATATCTAGAATGAAATGAAAGATGAGTGGGACATGAGAAACTTGACACCTTTTTAGATCTCAGAAGACTTTTGGGGATCTGACCGCCAGACTAAAGAGAGAAGCCGCCCCTGGCCTCTCGTATCTTCGCTCGCTGCTTGCGTCGGCTTTCCCCGTTCGCTCCCACTGCGATTGGTTCCGTGTTTAACACCGAGATGCGAAATCGTTTCAGGGACCACTACTGTCTTTGATCGTGGCGCTAGCTTTTCCTGAGATCCCCCCAGTCCGTTTCTTTGATCCTGGTTGCTGCTATCTGTTTGATTCTGGCGCCGCCCCCACTGGCCAAGTTAATGAAAATACTGCATATTGATTGCTCAAGAGATGTCCATGGGCGTGATTTAGCCTCTCCTTAAATCAATGCGATGACCAGAATGAACGATAGATAAACTGTCCACATATCAATCAGCAAGCGTGTTGCCAATCTGCGTGGAAAGGTTGCATAGCTAATGAGTCCAGGTGAAAAGAAAAATCCCGTTTGACGAAAGGTTACAATATTTTGGGGGCACTGATGTTATCCAAGGGGTCGCTACGAAGGATCATACTATATCATTCAGGGTCGGCTGCGTTCGTCTGTCACAATCGTCCCCTCTTTTGAGACATGAAAACCTCTTTTCATGTTTGATTTATGACGACGAAGCTGCCCTGAATGGTAGCTTTAGGATGATTGGTATCTTCAACTTCCTCCTCTTCCTCCGTAGTCCAGTTTCTACTCAGGAAATCAGCCCCGACATTCTGTCTTCCCGGAATGTATTCCACTTTGAAAGAATAAACGCTTAAAAGAAGAGCCCAACGCATGATCCTTGCGTTAAATTCTTTATTGGCACCAAGAAATGCTAACGGAGCGTGGTCTGTTAGCACTGTGAAAGATGTACCATAGAGAAACTCATGATGGCGTCTGATACCATCAATCAGAGCGATGCATTCTCTTTCGACTACGCTGTAATTCCGTTCAGCTTTATTTAATTTCTGACTGCCATATGCAACTGGAAATAGCATGTTTGGGTCACTGTCATCGGCTTGAAGCAGTGTTGACCCGATGCCCTGACTTGACGCGTCGACCCGTAATACAAAAGGTTTCTTGAGGTCAGGCAACCTCAAAATGGAGTATGCAGACAACTGTCCTTTCAAAGTGCTGTGTGCATGTTCGCACTTTTGATCCCACATGACCTTATCCAGACACCCTTTCTTAGTGAGGTCAGTCAGAGGTGCTGTCAGTCCGTTGAAGTTCTGGATGTATTTCTGATAATATGCACATAGTGATATGAAGGAACGTACGTCTTTCTTCGTTCGGGGTCTTTTTGCTGCCACTATTTTCTCCACGTTCTTCTTAATAGGCCAACTGCATCCATGAGAAATAGTATGCCCCAGGAAGTCTAACTGTTCAAACCCGATGAGACATTTGCTAGGTCTGGCTGTGAGACCCGTTTCCTGTAGTCTCCTGAGGAGCATAGCAACCGTAGCAATATGTTCTTCGTAGGTTTCCGATGCAATTAATATGTCATCCATGAAATTATGGATATGGGGACTTTGCAAAGGTTCTAGAAGCTTCCTCATCATCCTGGTGAACACTCCTGGTGCGTTATGCAAACCGAATGGCATCACATTAAATGTGTAATGTCCTTCACTAGTGCTGAAAGCTAACAAAGGTTTAATTTCCTCCCTGACTGGTATTTGATAATAACCTTTACTGAGGTCAATCTTGGAGAAAATCTTTGCTTTGCTGAGCTTGGTGAACAACTCAGAAACAGTTTGGAGAGGTTCGGGCTGGAATTCTGTAACAGCGTTTAGCAGCCGGTAATCTATACACAGCCGAACTTCCTTATTGGGCTTCTGCAACAGCACTACACTCGAACTGTAAGGAGATGTAGACTCACTGATAATTCCTGCCTGACGCAGCTTGTCTATTTCTCCGCGAAGTGCATCAGCTTTAGCGTACGGTAGGGGGTAAACTCTGGTTCGAGCAGGGGTCTCGTTTGTTAATTTCATATCAAATTCGATGAGATTTGTTCGACCAGGTACATCCGTTAAGACTGAACTGTACTGTTTTAGTAGCACCCTGGTTTCTGTTTGTTGTTCTGGTGAGAGATTGTCGCCGAACTTGACATCTTTAAAGGATTCTGTGGGTTGCAGTGGGTACTCCATGCAACCATCATCATCTTCCTCGTCTTCCGTTGCTATTGTGACAGCCAGGAGATGCTCGGAGGATGGCACGGTCTTTCCAAATATTTCTTAAGCAGATTTATGTGGAAGACCTTCTCCTTTCCTTTGATGGAGATCTTGTAATTGGTACGTGAGATCTTTTTAAGGACGGTAAACGGCCCTTGCCATCCGATGCGAAGTTTATTGCTTCCGGTTGGAAGTAGCAACAAAACTTTCTCCCCTGGTTGGAGCTCTCTCTCTTTTGCAGCTTTGTTGTATCTTTTAGCATGTTTAGCGCGGGCTTTCTTAAGGTTGGTAATATCTAGATCCCATCCTAGCTTCAGCCTTTCCTTGAGCTCAGATACATACTTGCTTGCAGAGACGACTGTCTCGTCAGCCTTTTGGTCTGTCAGGGACCGAAGTAAGGCTTCTAGTGGCCCCTTAATAGGTCTGCAAAATAAAAGTGTAGCTGGCGCGAATCCCGTAGACGCTTGGGGAACCTCTCGGTAGGCGAATAAGGCAGCCGATATATATAGGTCCCAGTCTTCCGGTTTCTCCTGACCCAGCTTACGTAACATGGTGGTGAGGGTGCCGTTAAAACGTTCCACGAGCCCATTTCCGGCCGGATGGTAGGGACTTGTGTGGATATGTTTGGCCCTCAAGATCTTAAAGATCTCCTCCATTAACAGGCTACGGAATTGGGATCCATTGTCCATCAAAACTTGTTGAGGGAATCCCAACCGTGTAAAAATTTGCACGAGGGCTTCTGCGACATGCTTGGAATTTATGCATGGTAGCGGTACAGCTTCGGCCCACATTGTGCAAGTGTCGACTAAAGTCAGGATGAACCTGCTCTTTCTTTTGGTCTTTTCCAGGGGTCCAATGATGTTGACAGCAACCCGTTCAAATGGAGTCCCTACCATTGGCATTTGCCCCATGGGTACTGGGGGTGTCAAGTGCTTGGGTGCTACCCGTTGGCACTGGGCGCAGGATTTCACATACCTGATAATGTCAGAGTTCATTCCTGGCCACCAATAGTGGGTTTTTATTCGCTGAATAGTGGCATTTTGTCCCATATGTCCGCTAAAGGGAAGAGGGTGCCCCATTTCTAACATCTGGCTTCTGTACTGCGTCGGTACTAGGAGCTGGTTATTCCCCGTGTCCGGGTTGCCCGTTCTACGATACAATACACCATCCTTAGAAAAGATGTCTCCGTTGTGTCTGGGGTCCTTAGCCATGGGCAGTTTTCTAAAGCAGGGCTCCAGAGTAGGGTCCTTTTGTTGCGCCTCCTTCAGTTCATTCGGCAACAAATTTGGCGCAGGCTCCCTCTCCTTCTTGGCTTGCCCTCTTGTGGTTACTGCTGCCACAATCGGCTCCTTTGGTCTCCCAATAAACACATATCTACATCCCAGGATAACTGGGTAGATAGGATCATCCATAATGGCCGCTTTAATAACCCCTCTGACAAAGTCAGAGTGTATTTCTACCAGTGCGATAGGAAGCGTCCTGGGTGCATCACTCCTGAAAACTCCACTAAGTTTGACGGTTTCCTCTGTCTCCTGACCGGGTTTGACTAGGTGCCTAGCGACAATACAACTAAAGCTTAGTCCAGTATCAAAGAGACAAGTAGTTGAGGTACCATTCAAAATTACAGTTCCTCGAGTTGAGGGTCGGTCCCCCTCAGGTTGAGAATCACTGACATTGACTCTACCTTTCGAGGCTGTATGCAAACATCCAATGCGGTTTGGACCGGTTTGTTTGCCCTGATCAGACGTTCCTGGTGTAGGGGTCTTCCCTTTTCCTTGACCTTGGTGGCCGCGCTGCCACGTAGGCTTGATGGGTTGATCAGAATTGTTGTTAGGGGGGTATCGGGTTTTGTAGAATTTCAATTTTTCCTGGGGAGGTCTCTGGGTATTATTTTCTCGTTGGTTATAATTCTGAGAGGAATTAGAGGAATAGGATGACTGCTCTAGATTTTGTTTATGAGATGGCTCATCTGTGGGTTTACGTTTAGTGCTGGGAAGTTCGGCCATTGCATTGGTATAGCGTTCTACCTTATTGAGTATGTCCTCAAGCCTGACTGCGCCCTGTTCAGCCAAAAATCTACGGGTTTCGTTTGACAAAGTTGACTTTATCTGTTCCACAAGAACAAGTTCAAGTAGTCCCTCATATGTAAGAGGTAGGTCAGATAATTCAATGCACTTTGTCAAATAGCCCGTGAGATGTGAAGAGAACTGTGGGAATGTTTCCGTGCTCTCTTTCCGGCTGTTTCTGAACATTTGCAGAAATTTTCGTGCGGTCATCTCAAACCGCTCTAGCAAGGTCTTTTTCAGCATGTCGTAATCATGTTGGTTGGTTCCCAGCTTTGTATATACGTCATAAGCAGTACTTTTTAATGACGTTGAGAATTTAAGTGCCCAGTGGGAACCCTCTAACCCATACAGATTTGCGAGTCTCTCGAATTTTTCTAGATAGCTGTCAATTTTCTCATTGGGACTAGGAAAAGACTCTAAAGCAAAAGACATCGCAGTTAATTGGGCAGATTGAGTGCTGGAGAGGTCCATTGACTGAGACTGGGGCGAAAACAGCTCTCTGTTATTCGAAGTAGAGGCGCCCCGACTCTCTAAAGCCTTAAGCGCCAGTTCATGCTGTCTTTCCCTCTCTCTCTCTCTCTCTCTCTCCCCCTGCGAGCTTCCATCTCTGCCTCAATTTTCTTCTGCTCCAATTGACGATCATCCTAGCTTCTGCCCTCTCTTCTGCTTCCTTCTTCTCTGCTCCCCTTCTGCGCTTCCTTCCTCTCTGCCCTCTCTTGCTCCGCGTCATATCTTTCAAGTTCTTTGTTGACAAACAGGTTCGCGGCTTCTCCTTCTAACCCTGAGTCCTTCGCCTCCTGTCTGAAAATGGATCTTATCCTAATTCTCTCTGCCATACCAAAGAACTGGATGCTTCTAAGACTAGAGAATAGTAAGATGGAACAAGAAGGGGAAAAAACTCAAACTCGCTACGAGAAAAAACACAAAGTATAAATTTACTTGCGTTACCTCCTATTTGAAATGTGCAAACTTATCGCTGCTATTATTGTCACTTAAGACTCTTAACGCAAGCGACTATGCCACTAAAATGGTAAGTTACACTAGAAAAGAATCTACTCTTACTAACAGTCGAGAAAAATTTATATTAAAACAATTTAAAAGGAAAAAAAATTTTTTCCTTAAAATTTTAATTCTCCGTCACAAAACTCGCCCCTGAAGTCAATTATTGAGATGAGACGTTGTTAACTTAATTTAAAAAATCAGAACAATCCGTCTTTAGCTAAGCTCAACTCTTTTTAACTTCAAAAACCTTTAGTGACTGTAAAACCAATCACGCAATCCCAGCAAATCTTATAAAGAAAAAATTTAATTTACTCCGCCAGAGGATAATTTAGCTAACCAAATTTATGATTATCCGTACTTTCTACTGCTGTGGAAAGAAAACAACCTGTAAATATGCTGTGTGGACGACCCAAATACTAAAAGGCGTTGTCTAGGGGTGTAATTAATTATTTATGTCCCTAAATCACAAAGACAGATCACTCACACTCTATTTAGTTAGACCCAGACTTAGATCAGACTCAAAATATCTTTATCCCGGCTATGCGATTGCATCAAATGTAGCTCAAGATCCAGGACCAGCCCACAAATATTGTCGTAAATTTATTTTGAGAGAAAGAGTCTTAGAAAATAGTAGTCCGGTTTAGAGTGTAGAATGATGGTGAAAAGCTCAGTGATAGAAATGTAGAGAGTAAATAGTTGCTTCACAGAGTGCTGGAGGAGAGTAAAGACAGACTTATTTACGACAAATCGTTTCTCTCAATCTACTCTTCAGGCTCATACTGGTCAAACAATTATTTGCCAGTTTCCAGACTCACACCTGCTCTCACACCGATTTGGTGCTTCAAACACACAGACGACGTGGATACAACTATCTTAAACAAATAGGGGAAATTTTTGGGCTTTTGGGTAGTCCAACACAATAACGATTAAGTTTATGTTGTTTATTAAAGTTAAAAAAGACAATCACTAAAATAATCATTTGTTTACAGCAAGAATTATCAAAATTACAGAAAAATGCAAATAACAAGGTAGGGAGGGGGTGAAGAAGATTGGTATCGACTAAGCCCGTCCCGCTTATTAGACAAAGATAAACCCAGTCCAAAGATAGATAGTTATCAGGAACATAGGTAAGTTAACCTAACAGTAAAGTTAATTACTCTGAAAAGAGGTGTTACAAAATTAGGTATGGGTGGTAGAAAGAATCCTGTTCTTCCCAATTGTTCTTCCCTTTACTAAGCAAATGAAAAGGAGGGGTTTTTTAAAAACAGAGTTAACAAATTATCAACTATCCCACTTAAAGGAACAATGTAGGGTATACAGAAAAGATATATATTACCAGGTGAGCAAGTTAACAAAATGGTTACACAAAAGATTTAATTTCATGACATTTATACACGCGCTAGTAAAGGCCTTCACTCATCTTGCTCTCACTTACCGATTGTGAAAAAATCTGGCACTCCATAGAATAACACAACAGCAGTTACACCTCAAACTAAATGTATGAGTGTTAGTTCAATTTCCAGCCCCAGATTAGCGGGTAGGCGGTCAGCACATAAAAAGGATCCTGTAATCACTGAAAATGAATCTGTAATTGTGTCTCTTTTCTTAATAACAGTTTCTATAGGAGGGCACGGTCTCTGATACCGGGGTGAGGATGGTGTGGTCTATTTGACTTTGTCGCTGATAATAAAATTCTTACGCGTGCTGGTACACTTTATCCGTGAGGTATGGTTTAAGTCCAGTGAGAAAACTAGTCACATCACTGTTCGGTAAATATGTATTCTCTCTCTGTGTCAGTAAACTAACAAAAGCTCGGGCCAGTGTTCTTCTTCCCGTTACGACTTAATTGGCTTGATGGTGTGTTAAATTTGTCTTTGGGTGTGCTTTCTTTGCTAAAAGTTAGATAGCGGAATTCCAAACATAGAATCGCCTCAAAGATTAAAAATTTACACAGTCTCAACAAGTTATGAGTCACGGAGACTCCACACACTGTTTATGCTTTGCTTTGCTTAGATTGATTTGCTTTATTGCTTTCTTAATGCTGGGATCGCACAGGTTACGATCACTCTGTATGAAAGAAAAAAAGACATGTAATATACCGAAAAACAAATAACCTTCTAAAGCGCGATGAATTTCCCGTTAAGACTATTTTATATACGCTCGCGTATTTAATTATGTATTTAATAAAACACTGCGCGAGTTTTTAGTGGTTAAAACACATATCTATAAATATAGGACTTAACTAAATTTATTAATTATAAATTCCTTCGCGACTTTAAAAGTTAATTTAAGCATTTAACATCTATTATCTTTTGGAAATAATATAGCAGGTATATCATTACATTTACAACTGGAACTATTGAGATGGTTTAATTTAATAGATTTAAATTAACACAAAATCCAGTGAAATAGAATGAATGAACTAGCCACTGATCACTTTACACAATATATATATTACCGCTTTGCACAGAAATAGAATTCACTGCAAATATATATAAAATCCATGGGATAATCTAGCAAGATTTCAAATATAGCTAGTGCTTCTGTTAAGTTCTGGCCAGCGAGTGATAAAGTGTATTTCTACATGGTCTGTATATATCTAGAATGAAATGAAAGATGAGTGGGACATGAGAAACTTGACACCTTTTTAGATCTCAGAAGACTTTTGGGGATCTGACCGCCAGACTAAAGAGAGAAGCCGCCCCTGGCCTCTCGGCCTCGACCACGATCGTATCTTCGCCCCCTTCGCTGCTTGCTTTGCGTCGGCTTTCCCCGTTCGCTCCCACTGCGATCGGTTCCGTGTTTAACACCGAGATGCGAAATCGTTTCAGGGACCACTACTGTCTTTGATCGTGGCGCTAGCTTTTCCTGAGATCCCCCCAGTCCATTCCTTTGATCGTGGTCGCTGCTATCTGTTTGATTCTGGCGCCGCCCCCACTGGCCAAGTTAATGAAAATACTGCATATTGATTGCTCAAGAGATGTCCATGGGCGTGATTTAGCCTCTCCTTAAATCAATGCGATGACCAGAATAAACAGTAGATAAACTGTCCACATATCAATCAGCAAGCGTGTTGCCAATCTGCATGGAAAGGTTGCATAGCTAATGAGTCCAGGTGAAAAGAAAAATCCCGTTTGACGAAAGGTTACAATATTTCGGGGGCACTGATGTTATCCAAGGAGTCGCTACGAAGGATCATACTATATCATTCAGGGTCGGCTGCGTTCGTCTGTC
Organism: Oreohelix idahoensis; assembly: GCA_024509875.1. Lineage (NCBI taxonomy): Eukaryota > Metazoa > Mollusca > Gastropoda > Stylommatophora > Oreohelicidae > Oreohelix > Oreohelix idahoensis. The sequence continues at coordinate 108,431 of JAMPIV010016256.1, forward strand.
ACAATAATCACTTTAAGTTTAAAAGAAAGGAATAATTGTTAAGTACAAAATACAGTTTTCATCACTCGGGTGATGGTTTTTGATAAGAAGTTCAAGTGGCAGCATATAGGTTAACTTAGCTGCCAATGATAATTCTAATCCTCCTTATGGGTTGGTTCTTTTCACTCTGCTCGCGCTCATCTCTGGTCAGGCGCCACACATTCCCAGAACGCCAAGGAGTAACGGCCAAGCTGGTTCTGCATCAATAAGACCCTCTTATGATGGCGTCTCGCATAACGTCAGTCCACTTCTACCTTCACTTGGTTCCAGAGATAGTACTTTCTGCTGGTACCACCAATAACTGGTAATAGAAATAGAAACGAAATGCTCTTCTGAGTTATGGCGTTTTCCGACACATAGTTATGTTGGCGCCCCCCCCCCCCTTTCGTCTTTTCTACCAGCCCATGTCAGAATTTACCCTCGATGAGAATTAAATTTAATCCCTCGAGATAAAACTTTTTTTACATTTAAACCGAATAGCTTTAGCTTTACATTACATTTAAATGAAAAGGTTAAACGTACAGATATAATATGTTTTACATTTACATCTCCACTGTTTGAAAAGTGTTCACAGTATAAATTCATTTATGTTTCCTTTATATTTACACTTGTTGAAAAGTTTGAAACTTCTATTAATTTTAACATGAATATGTTTCTAGGGACATTTACACTGCTTTGAAAATGTAAGTATTATACTTAAAATGTACATCATTTCTTTCATCTCTCCCTCCCTGCTCCACAGGGAACCTGGAACTACCTTATGCTTTTTAGTTCTCTTTACGAAACTATCAATAAAGCAATCACCAGCCTGTGCAGTGGTGATTCATGAATCATCATTCTATACGCTGAGGTTGCCAGCCTCAAATGACTTTGACATCCAATAGCGAGTTTCACACATTAAAATTCACAGGGTAATATATATATGTTAGTTCACATGTTAGTAATGAAACATAATGAAAAATGCACTACTTACGCCAATCTTGGCTACAAACTTGTTGCTCAGATGAATAAAAGAGACGAGTTGATCCCTATCACGCATCTGGTGTGTCTTTATTTTGACAATAGATTCCCTCTCTGACTCCATGTGTTTCTTCAGTTTCCTAGTCCAGGTGTTACTTATTAAAATGTAGAGATTTCCTGTGCTTGGTAAGTCTTATTTGATTCTCCAATAAAAGGTCCGGTTAACAAAAGGAATTATGAATCTAATTCACTGTGGCGAGGTCTGATGTTATCTTGGCGAGCGTGAAATTCACAGTGAAATAAAACTGCGAAATGGTCAGACTATATTCCCTCTTTTCCCACGCCTTCGTTTGTTAATGGAGTTAAATAAACGCTCCAATCATATTCAAACAGGTCGGGTGCGGTACTTTCACAATATTTCCGACATGGAAAAATTTTGCAAATATATATATATATGGTAATATGCTGTCCGATGCCATCGTGTACAAACTTACATACAGATCGGTAGACACACATGACAACATGCCCACACGTATCACAGAGACAGTAATGTTGTTGTATTCAAGGATGACCCGGAAGCGCTTATGTCATAGGTTCCGCCTCGTGCACGTGTTATCCTGGTTCTATTCAGCACTCCTGCCCAACACAAGCTTGGATAAACAAGCACCGTCGCTTGAAAAGATAGTCAGACAGATTATGCGATAAAATATTGTCGCTGACCGTCTAATAACCTGGCATAACTTAACACGTCTTCGTGAAGCGTGAATGCGACACAATAAGATAAGAATTACTCCCGTAGCAAATACTGCCAACGGGGAGTGGCGTGCTAGAGACTTTCCCCATGCTATGTCCAGCATAAAGAGTAAAATGTATGAAAGGGCAAAATGAAATGCCAAATAAAAGCGATCGGAGAGAAAAAAGAAGAAGAAATGATACTGCCGTAGGGCTAGAGGTGTGAGAGATCACACAAAAGGACAGGGATAGACATTTCGTCACACCCCCCTTTCTTTGTTTTATGTCTCTCTGTGACTCTCTCTTTCTTTTGTTTCTTTGTGTGTGCGTGTGTTTGTTTGTTTGTTTCTTGTGTATCTCTGCCTGACTGTCAAATTTTCTGTCTTTTGTGTATGTATCTGATTCTTTATTCTTTCTGTCTTTGTCTGTTTCATGTCTCTTTGTGACTCTCGTCTTTCGTTTTTCTTTCTTCTTTCATTCCTCTATCTGACGTTCAGTCTTTCTGTTCGTCTTTCTTTCTTTCGCGATATTGAACCACGTGAAACATACTTACTAATCTTGTATGACAGTTGTGACAGTTATTTCGCTGTTTTGAAAACTCTCAAGCGGTTTAACGGGGTCAAACACTTTGAAGAATGCGTATTGGCGATTTGAGACCACCGCATAAAACAGCTGTGCTTAAACACCCCCACACACACACACATACACACACTCTCTGACGTCCGCAGACCCGAGATTCACAACGATATGCAGCACTGATAAGGTGGTTGTTATCTGTTTTGTTTTTTTATGCAGCCCTTTTTTTTTTAAACTCATGCGTTTTTTTTATAGGGCTTATTTTGGGTTCACCAAACGTTTTGCAGATAACCCGCTCTCACTGCGGCAGACACATCGATGTACCAGCGTAGATTAGAAGCTACAGCAGCTATCATCATGTTGTCACATTGAGGCAGGCACCACTGTTCTGTAGAGCCAGTAATGTTTTATCTTCATTCATTATTGCCCTTCAGCTGCCCGTGGAGCATAGGGCATCGACAACTTCTTGTCCAAGTCCTCATGTCCTATTCCGTCCACTCAAGGTCTTTTTTATCCCTTTATTTGTCTCTAGTTTTCTTCTCCGAGTGGTTTTTATTGTTGTTATTGTCCCCCTCTGTCTCTCTTACCTTGTCTATTCTTTAACAAGGACTTCCTTGTAATACTATATAGGTGTATGCCATGTCCATCATCTTATATCCTGTTCCACTGGCACCTGTCTGCAGCACTATTTTAGGTAGTGTCAATCGTAGACTTGTGTGGTACTGTTATAGGAAGTCAGGAGAACAAGAAATATGGGCAGACCAATAGATACGCTGGGTAGACAACATTCAGAAATAGGCTTTAAAAAAAAAGCGAATTAATTTTGTTTTAAAAGATGAAGTAATCAGCATAATTCTATCAGTCAGTATATTCAGTTCCCCAAGTTGTATAGCCTTTAACAAACGTATGCCGATCACGTGTCATCAGCTCGAGGTCTTTCTGTGTCTTCCTCATCATTCTCTTCTTATTGGAGGGTTTGTCGCTGACATTTTTGATAGAATGGAGTAGCCAGTCCCATGCCCAACTTTCCTTAGTTGATAGTCTACAGTGTTACAAGATAAGTTACAATATTACTATTGTTTGCGCTCCTTTCAGCCCTCCCGCTCCCATAACACATTATTGCCTTTTTTTTTTTTTTTTTTTTTACATTTTTTGGGACAAGCGCGAAAGTGCAGTTCAAAACTAAGTATGGAAATACACATTTTAAAAATAAAACGCGAGAAATAAGTGCTGAGAAAAGAGGTGAGAGGAAGCGGCTAGTGAGAGGCTGGCAGCAAAGAAAATAAATGATAGAAATCGAGAAATGAAACGTAGGTCGCCTCAGAAAAAATAGTGCTGGGTGTAAAGACCTTTGAGCTTGAGGCACCCATTAGGTAGATGAGACGTTGTTCAATATGAAACCGATTTTTATGATGATAAAGGATGTTTAGAAAACTTGATGGCCGGAGAGATCGAGGGTACAAATCTACAACAAAGCTAAGCAGGCGATGCTGCAGCAAACCGTCTGTGTAAGTTGAACAGAGACAATGGCTAATGAGATGTGTGCACGTTTATTCAGCGGAAAAAAATATAGGCAATGTTTACTGAGCCGGGGCGTTTAAAAAAAAATTGTTACTACTACATCAAGGTTTTAAATATTCACAGTGAATTTCCGCGCGGTTATCAAATATTAGACTCTTGTCAGTACAGTGTGTCGTAGGTTTTGATAGGTATTTATGATCGATTTTGGTCCCGTCTGAATAGAACTAGAACAGGTGGTAACTCAGTGAGAGATAAGGTAAAGAAAATAGATTTCACGAGTGAAATGGTGGAAGGTAGAGTCTGTCCCTGGATTTGAGAAGATACTCTAGTCCAGCCTATCTCTACAACATAAATTTGTTTATCAGAAGTCTACTTTCTAGATATATTAATATATATATCAACCACTCACATACACCCACACACAGATAAGTGACGACAATTAGACGCACAAACGTGAAACTATATTAAATGGAGTAGGGATATTGGGACAAGCTGACCAACACGGTTAATAAGTTTTATGTTAATTTTATTTATCATAAAGAACTTCACAACATTTATCAAAACATAAAAATCATAGGTTACAGAATTTATAAGGAATAGACCCATAAGTGTAATCTCTGTTGAGACAAGATCCCGTTAGAAGAAGTTATTAAAGGTCAAAAAGATTTGCGTTATGGTCTAGAAGTTGCCTATGTTGTAAAGAACAGAGTTTCTCAGTTAATCTGTTCTGAAATGAACAGTATTAGCAAAACATAAGAAAGGCACAACAAAGTGAGTATATTAGTTATACAAATTTAAGAATTATTCATTCATTCTTTCTCTCACATTTCATTCTCACTTACCAAATAAGTGCTTTCACCACATCTGGAACATATCTCCATGATACATCCACAAATCCAAGGTTGGGTTATTTGGCGAAACCAGCCCCAGTTTCTCCAAGACTGATTAATTCTCTTATTGGGAAACGCTTGCTTCGTTACTGTTACTAGGATTCTGTTTATGACACATCAATGAGTCCAGGTAGGAGATTACTTAAGAGATTTAATGGTCACAGTGTCAGTAGCTGATAAATTTGATACTAGAAGGAAATGTTGGGGTATTAAAATCTCTCAGGATCAAGAATCCTCGTCACACCACAAATGGTCGATAGTCGGAAAATGTCAATGTTTGATTATTTCGCCACAACGGGCTGAATGTATATATAATTGGGGAAAAAAGAAATCTGGATAGCTCTAGGCCCAGTTACAATTTATTCTTAATATTCTTTGGGTTGGTACTCTGTCTCTTTCTGGGTGTAAACAAGAGGCCAGACCGGTCCACCTTGAAGACCCGATAGTTATAAAAGAATGTTCTTTTTGTACTGTAGGACTTAGATCCGTTATTCTCAGATTAGACTTTTTCACAGATTAAGGCCGCTGGTAGATTTTGGGTTTGTGACCCGTACTGAATATAGGAAGAAAAAAACAACCATATAATCACAATAACCACCACACCACTATTCTATCCTAAAATTAACCCGCGCAGAATTATAAGTTATTATCCACTCGGTTATTTAACTTTGAATAGAACTACACGTGTATAGCTTATCTTATCGTTAAAAAAACCCCGTGAATTAAGCGCTAGTCATTTACAAAATTACTCAAAATGAATTAGAAATAAATATTTATTTCGTCAGTACTCATAGTGAATAGTGCATTTACTAGTTGACCAAGTATCCCTTACTGGTTACTAGCAATTAATTAATCAACGCTACAGCCGGAACAATTTAGCTATAAATTATTTTAATTCGCTAGTCACTTAACACACTGTAAATCCTAGTGAAATATAAATGACGGACTTTAAAAATTAAATCACTCAACACAGAAAAATCTTAGTATAATATTTACCGCAGCACAGAAATTAAAACAACTCCAACGAAAAACTAAGTAATTCCAATGATATAGTGGATCTAGAAATCGCAGCTAGATGTTCCAAAACTTCTGTGGGTACTGAATAATCTAAGTTTGAAAGCTGGAATATATATATTAAATAGACAAAAAGTCGCTGACCAGTGTGAGACATAACACCTTTGGGGATTTCTGCGGTTAGATTTTGAATCAAAGTCTATTTTGTCACTTAAGCCGCCCGTAGACGTGGTCCCACGGGCAAATCGTCTCTTTGATCTCGTCGTTCCGTAGCTTAATTTACCTTCACGAACGAACGGATGTGGGGGAAGGGGGTAACTGAGATTGATTATCTCCCCTTGACCAATGTCTACCGAAAGTACGTCTTAACTTATCGACCTTGATTTTCTTCATTAGCTTATCTCCCCCTTCCCTCTTTCTACGTGCATCTATCAAAAGGTACAACTTTTGAATTATCGCTCTTGATTCTACAAATATACGACCCGTCCCCTCTCTCTACACGTGAAACGGTCTGATATTAAACATTCCTAGTGCCTGTTAAGACAATAGAGAAAAGAAAAAAATAGGCGTGGCTAAATTATGAGTGAGACAGATATCAAGTACAAAGGTTCTGCATTAACAAAACTAATAAGCAAGAAAAGGTGGAAAACAGGTGGAAGCAAAACGTGTAGATATCATGTAATGTATTTACATACTTCTGTCACAGTACGTCCCCGCTTGAAGATATGAAACCATTCATGTCTACTTTATATAAATAGAGTACCTGTATCCGTAGCTTCCGGGTGACTGTTTTCTTCATTGTCATCTTCCTCCTCCTTCGTTGTCCAATTCCTACTCATGAAGTCTGCTCCAACGTTCTCTTTCCCTGGAATGTATTCTACTTTAAAGGAATATACGCTTAGCAACAATGCCCAGCGCATTATCTTCGCATTGAATTCCTTGTTCGCCCCAAGAAACGCCAGTGGAGCATGATCTGTCTGCACCGTGAATGATGCTCCGTACAGGTATTCATGGTGTCCCCTTATACCATGAACCAGTGCCAGACATTCTCTTTCCACTGTGGAATAGTTCCGTTCCGCTTTATTCAATTTACGACTGCCGTATGCCACTGGGAATAGCTTGTTCGGATCATTGTCGCCTGCTTGAAGCAGAGTTGACCCGATGCCTTGACCCGATGCGTCGACTCTCAATATGAAGGGTTTGGTAATATCAGGTAGTCGTAAAATTGGATATTCAGACAGCTGTTTCTTGAGCGTGACGTAAGCGTCTTCGCACTTGGAATCCCAGATAATTCTCTCAGGTCGCCCCTTCTTTGTAAGGTCAGTAAGGGGTGCCGTCAAACCATTGAAGTTTTTGATGAATTTCTGGTAATAAGCACATAGTGATAGGAACGACCTTGTTTCTCTCTTCGTTCTTGGCCTCTTTGCTGCCCGTATCTTCTCTACGTTCTTAGCAACTGGCCACATGGAACCGTGAGCAATGATATGCCCCAGGAAGTCGAGCTTTTCGAAGCCGATTAGACATTTGCTAGGTCTAGCTGTGAGACCAGTTTCCTGTAGTCTCCTGAGGAGCATAGCAACCGTAGCAATGTGTTCTTCGTATGTGTCCGTTGCAACTAGTATATCGTCCATAAAGTTGTGTATATGTGGACTGTGCAATGGTTCTAAAAGCTTTTTCATCATCCTTGTGAACACTCCTGGTGCATTATGTAAACCAAATGGCATCACGTTGAACGTATAGTGTCCTTCACTGGTGCTGAAAGCTAGCAAAGGCTTAGTTTCCTCCTTGACTGGTATTTGATAATAACCTTTACTCAGGTCAATCTTGGAGAAAATCCGTGCCTTGCTTAGCTTGCTAAACAGCTCAGAAGCGCTCTGAAGAGGTTCCGGCTGGAATTCCGTTACTGTGTTCAGTAGACGGTAATCGATGCACAGCCGAACTTCCTTATTGGGCTTCTGCAACAGCACTACGCTCGCACTATAAGGAGATGTAGACTCACTAATAATTCCTGATTTACGTAGCTTGTCTATCTCTTCTCTTAGAGAATCAGCTTTAGCATACGGAATAGGGTAAACTCTGGTTCGAACAGGTGTCTCATTTGTAAGTTTCATCTCGAACTCTACGAGATGTGTTCGCCCAGGTATATCCGTTAGCACTGCTGTGTACTGTTTCAGTAGCGCCCTCGTTTCTGTCTGTTGTGCTTCAGAGAGAGTGTCACCGAATTTTACATCTTTGAAAGATTCCGTTTGTTGCAATGGATATTCCATGCAACTATCGTCATCTTCCCCGTCTTCGGTAGCTATGGCGACCGCCAGGAGATGTTCGGAGGACGGCACCGGTCTTTCCAAGTATTTCTTTAACAGATTTACATGGTATACCTTCTCCTTTCCTTTAATAGAGATCTGATAGTTAGTTCTCGAGATCTTTTTAAGGACGGTAAACGGCCCTTGCCATCCGATGCGTAGTTTGTTGCTTCCGGTTGGCAGTAACAACAAAACTTTCTCCCCTGGTTGCAGTTCTCTCTCTTTCGCTGCTTTATTGTATCGTTTGGCGTGCTTTGCGCGTGCTCGCCTAAGGTTGGTCGTTGCTAGATCCCATCCTAGTTGTAACCTTTCCTTTAATTCCGATACATATTTACTGGCTGAGACGACTGTCTCATCAGCCTTCTGGTCTGTCAGGGACCGAAGTAAGGCTTCAAGCGGCCCCTTGATAGGTCTGCCGAATAAAAGAGTAGCTGGGGGAAAACCTGTAGAGGCCTGTGGGACTTCCCTGTAGGCGAATAAGGCTGCAGGAATAAAAAGGTCCCAATCTTCAGGTTTCTCTTGTCCCAGCTTACGTAACATCATGGTGAGGCTGCCGTTGAAACGTTCCACGAGCCCATTTCCGGCCGGATGGTACGGGCTGGTGTGGATGTGTTTGGCCCTCAAGATCTTAAAGATCTCCTCCATTAACAGGCTACGGAATTGGGATCCATTATCCGTCAAAACTTGTTGAGGGAATCCCAACCGTGTAAAAATTTGCACGAGGGCTTCTGCGACATGCTTGGAATCCGTGCATGTTAGCGGTATAGCTTCGGCCCACATAGTGCAAGTGTCGACTAAGGTCAGGATAAACCTGTTCCTTCGTTTAGTCCTTTCTAGGGGTCCTACAATGTCGACAGCAACCCGTTCAAATGGAGTCCCCACTACTGGCATTTCACCCATGGGAACTGGGGGTGTCCAATGCTTGGGTGCCACCCGTTGGCACTTGGCGCAGGATTTCACGTACCTGATAATATCAGAGTTCATTCCTGGCCACCAATAGTGAGTCGATATTCGCTGATTAGTGGCGTTTTGTCCCATATGTCCGCTAAAGGGAAGAGAGTGCCCCATTTCTAAGATTTGGTCTCTGTACTGCGTCGGTACTAGGAGCTGGTTATGCCCTTGTTCAGGGTTGCCCGTTCTACGATAAAGTACGCCATCCTTAGAAAAAATGTCCCCGTTGTGTCTGGGGTCCTTGGCCATGGGCAGTTTCCTAAAGCAGGGCTCCAAGGTAGGGTCCTTTTGTTGCGCCTCTTTTAGTTCCTTAGGTAACAAATTTGGCGCAGGCTCCCGTTCCTTCTTGGTTTGCCCTCTTGTGGTTACTGCTGCCACAATTGGCTCTTTCGGTCTCCCAATGAACACATATCTACAGCCAAGTATGACTGGGTAGATCGGGTCATCCATGATAGCCGCTTTGATCACACCTCTGACGAAATCAGAGTGTATTTCCACCAATGCGATGGGAAGCGTCATGGGTGCATCTCCTTTGAAAACTCCACATAGTTTGACGGTTTCTTCTGTTTCTTGACCGGGTTTGACCAAGTGTCTTGCGACAATGCAATCAAAGGACAACCCTGTATCAAACAAACAATATGTTGAAGTCCCGTTCAAAATAACAGTACCTCGCGTTGAGGGCCTCTCCCCCTCAGGTTGAGAATCACTGACATAAATTCTTCCTTGCGACGCTGTCTGCAAGCAGCCGATGCGGTTAAGCCCGGTGTGCTTGCTTTGATCAGATGTCCCGTGCACAGGGGTTTTCCCTTTGTCACCCTGTCCATTCTGGCCGCGCTGCCATGTAGAACGGTTGGGTTGATCAGAATTTGTGTTGTTGGTGGGGTACTTGTTTTTATAGAATTTAGATTTTTCCGGAGGGGAATTCTGAGGTACAGTTTCTCTGTGGTTATGGTGGTGAGAAGAATGGGAAGACTGTTCTAGATTATTCTTCCGAGAAGGCTCTTCTGTCGGTTTACGTTTTGTGGCCGGCAGTTCGGCCAGCGCATTGTGATATCGCTCAGACTTTTCCAAAATGTCTTCCAGCTTTTCTGCCCCTTGTTCAGCCAGAAATCTACGGGTGTCACTTGACAAAGTGTTCTTTATTTGTTCGGTTACTACGAACTCCTCCAGTCCTTCATAGGTAGAGGCAAGCTGTGAAAGCTCCAGGCACTTTGTCAAGTATCCCTTCAGACGGGAAGAGAACTGCTGAAAAGTTTCAGTGCTCTCCTTTCTGCTGTTACGGAACAGTTGCAAAAATTTGCGAGCGTTTATTTCAAAACGCTCAAGTAAAGCCTTCTTAAATACGTTGTAATCGTCTTGTTGGTTGCTTCCCAGTTTTGCGTACGCATCATACGCAAATCCTTTTAAAGCCTGAGAAAGCTTCAAACACCAACGCGACCTTTCTAAACCGTACAGATATGCCATTTTCTCAAATTTTTCTAGATAACAGTCAATTTTCTCATTGGGGCTTGGGAAGGATTCTAGGGCAAAAGACATCGCTGTTAGTTGAGGAGATTGGGTGTTGGAAAGATCAGTTATTTGTGACTGGGGAGAGAGTCTGCCACTGCTGGAAGTAGGGCACCCCCACGGCTTTGGACCTCTAGAGCCTTAAGCGCCAATTCATGCTGTCTCTCCTCATTTCTCTCTTCTCCTTTTCGCCCTGCGAATTTCCATTTCCTCCTCAATCTCGATCCCTTTCTGCTGCTTTTTCCTTCTCCCTAGCTTCTGCTTCTTCTTCTCTCGCATATCTGACAAGTTCTTCTTTGACAAACGCTTTCGCTTCTTCTCCTTGTAATCCTTCTTCCCTTGCTTCCTCTCTTAGCATTTGTCTAAGTTTTTCACGCTCAGCCATTGCAAATAATTGACTGTGACTTACTCGAGACAGAAGGAAGAAAAAGGATACTCTGGTTCCCTACCAATTACGAGAAAAAATACAGAAAAAAAAATATTCTGTAATTAAACTGTGATACCTTTTCCTTATTATCAGTTATGTAATCTATCGCCGCTATTATCTGGCAACTAGGCTCCTAATGCAGACGATTACGCCAAATAAATGGTAGATCAGACTAATCAGCTGACAAAAAAACTATGATACTACAGTGGAAACGAAAAAAAATTATTTCAAAATTTTTAAGGAGAAAAAAAATCCCTTAATTTTTAAGTCCACCAAACTCGCCCACACCTGAAGTTATTTAGGGTAAGGGAGGCAATTAACTGGACGTAATAGTCCGAACACACTGCTTTGCTTAGCTCAAACACCTCTGCTTAAATAACCCTGTGATTGTCAAACAATCACACGCTACCAGCGGCCTTGTATTACAAAATCATTACATAACATCTCTCCGACAAAGATCACCCTGTAAATCTAATTGATATGCACTATCAATGCTGTGGAAAAAACAATTGATATATTTGTGTGGTCAGCAAGCCAATAAACAGATCGTTTGTCTAGGGGATAATTATTATTTAAAGTTACTTAAACTCACGAGACGACCACACTCTTGCTCTATCTAGACTATAAAAGATTCTATCAGATTTAAGTCAACTTTCTAGATACAGATTAGATCCAAATTGGGAAACAGAGTCAATCTGACGTACTAGAAAAGACAAATCTAACGAATTCGACACCCTTTCAGTGGTACTAATTCAAGATCTGGCTCAAATTCCCGGAAGACGAGCAAACCATTCTGTCGTAGATTTTTAATAGGTGTTTAAGATCGATTTTGGTCCCGTCTGAATAGAACTAAAACAGGTGATAACTCAGTGAGAAATAAGGTAACGAAAATAAATTTCACGAGTGAAATGGTGAAAGGTAGAGTCTGTCCTTGGATTTGAGAAGATACTCTAGTCCAGCCTATCTCTACAACAGAAATTTGTTGATCATACAGTTTACTTTCTCGATATATTAATATATATATCAACCACTCACATACACCCACACACAGATAAGTGACGACAATAAGACGCCCAAACGTGAAACTATATTAACTGGAGTAGGGATATTGGGACAAGCTGACCGACACGGTTAATAAGTTTTATGTTAATTTTATTTATCAAAACATAAAAATCATAGGTTACATAATTAATAAGGAATAGACCCATAAGTGTAATCCCCCCTCCCTCTGTTGAGACAAGATCCCGTTAGAAGAAGTTATTAAACCCAAAAAGATCAAAAGGATTTGCGCTATGGTCTAGAATTTGCCTATGCTGTAAAGAACAGAGTTTCTCAGTTAATCTATTCTGAAATGAACAGTACTAGCAAAACATAAAAAAGGCACAACAAAGTGAGTATATTAGTTATACAAATTTAAGAATTATTCATTTCTTCTTTCTCTCGCTCTGACAAACATGTGATCACATTTCATTCTCACTTACCAAATAAGTGCTTTCACCACATCTGGAACATATCTTCATGATACATCCACAAATCCAAGGTTGGGTTATTTGGCAAAACCAGGCCCAGTTTCTCCAAGACTGATTAATTCTCTAATTGGGAAACGCTTGCTTCGTTACTGTTACTAGGATTCTGTTTATGACACATCAATGAGTCCAGGTAGGAAATTACTTAAGAGATTTAATGGTCACAGTGTCAGTAGCTGATAAATTTGATACTAAAAGGAAATGTCGGGGTATTAAATTTCTCAGGATCAAGAATCCTCGTCACACCACAAATGGTCGATAGTCGGAAAAATGTCAATGTTTGATTATTTCGCCACCAAGGGCTGAATGTATATAAAAATTGGGAAAAAGAAATCTGTATATCTCTAGGCCCAGTTACAATTTATTCTTAATATTCTTTGGGTTGGTGCTCTGTCTCTTTCTGTGTGTAAACAAGAGGCCAGACCGGTCCACCTTGAAGACCTGATAGTTATAAAAGAATGTTCTTTTTGTACTGTAGGACTTAGATCCGTTATTCTCAGATTAGACTTTTTCACAGATTAAAGCCGCTGGTAGATTTTGGGTTTGTGACCCGTACTGAATATAGAAAGAAAAAAACAACCATATAATCACAATAACCACCACACCACTATTCTATCCTAAAATTAACCCGCACAGAATTATAAGTTATTATCCACTCAGTTATTTAACTTTGAATAGAACTACACGTGTATATCTTATCGTTAAAAAAAACCCCGTGAATTAAGCGCTAGTCATTTATAAAATTACTCAAAATGAATTAGAAATAAATATTTATTTCGTCAGTACTCATAGTGAAAAGTGCATTTACTAGTTGACCAAGTATCCCTTACTGGTTACTAGCAATTAATTAATCAACGCTACAGCCGGAAAAATTTAGCTATAAATTATTTTAATTCGCTAGCCACTTAACACACTGTAAATCCTAGTGAAATATAAATGACGGACTTTAAAAATTAAATCACTCAACACAGAAAAATCATATGAACACTGCCTTGACCTTCACGTTTGATCTTCTGCGTACTTTAAAAAAAAAAAGAGACGGGGGGAATACTATCTGCTTTTTGCTGATTCAACGCTACTTCAGCGTTGACTCACCACTCAGTCTGTCTTCACTAACGTTCACCCTGCATTCTCCAGCTGTTTGGTAATATTGTAAATATTACAACCACCTGATTGATGCGTGATGCCATATGATGATGGATGGTATCCGCATGTCTGGTTTTGTGTAGTGTGCAGATGTGTTCAGTCAAAACAATGTTCATACAAAAATAACAGGGCAATCCACATAGGACGTCAGTAAACTCACGACGTATAAAGTCAATGATTCTTGAAACAGCCGTTGACGTTTTTCTTCATTATTTATTGTGGACGCCACAGTGACAAAATGGTTACGCGAATATGTAGGCACATCAAACAGTCATTATCACAGCAACATTCAATACAGCAATAGACGGTAGACAGCATTACAATGATGAGTCAGATGCATGTTATATTTCAAAGTGCTGTAAATGTAGTCAGGTGAAAAACTCCATCCTTTTCTATAACAGCCAGGAGATAACCAGATATATGAGATCAGTTCACTCTCCTTAGTCTGACTTCAGCAAGACAGACACGTCTGCCGAAGTATAAATAATGTCCTCAAAAATATCCTCTAGATAACAAAGGTTTTTCAAACCTAGTTCAGGTAACCAAGTAGCAAGTAATAGTCCTTGGGACCTGCATCAACCGATGCAGCACAATACAGCGACATGTGAGCTAGGAAAACATCTCGTGACGACGACTTTCGAAGACAGGCTATGAGCCAGAAATCGTTCACGACCAAAAATCGATAGAGTTAATGAAAAAGTCAATTTACCTTGCTTTCATGAAATACACAGAAATATCACGCCTCCCGACATGTGGGAAACACTAGATGTATTATCTCGAATAAACGAAATATCCATTAAGAGGACTACACATCCCTGACAGAACAAAAAATAGCGGAGATCCCCTCTTCAACGAGGCATCTCTTTCGCCATTCCAAATCGCTCACTCCACTAGTGGTGGGCGGAAACCGATTGACCAAGAAGCAAGACAAGTCATGCGCAGTCCAGCGCAAAATGACCACAGCTCAAACTTAACTGCATTCGATACCAACGCGAGAAGACAAATGCTTACCGAGAAAAGTAACTATAAATTTCAAGCAGTTGTTGCCCTTGCGTTATAAAATAGATATTGAAATAAAACGATGTTGCGAGAATTTATCACGCAACATATCACCACCTCCTCCCGATAAAAAAAAATGTGGAACATATTTTTTTTTTAAATATCAAAGAGCATGCGATAAGCGGCTCAAAACGCACGAATTATGCGCTGATAATTAACTAAATTGCCAAACAATAGGCTAATTATAGAGTGTCTGGTGAGGATATACCTCAACAGAAAAATAAATATGTCTCAAAAAATATTCACATCGGGGAGGTGTCACCAACACACATCACGTTAGCATGTAAACACAATATACGTATGCAAGTTACTATAATCATCATTAAACAGCATACTCTAATATTGTCTTTAAAAATGGATGTACAAATCTGANAGGAAAATTTAAATAGTACATTCTTTGACATGTAATGACATAAGTACATAGTAAAGTTAAACTACATGACGATCCAGGACATATGCTCTGGTATTCCGAGGGTAAGTACACAATCTAGAACTCGTCATGCTTACTAGTAAGGTAAGTCCTCAGCTCAACAATGACATTCTGAGAAAGTACAAGCAATATAATGCTAATTAATAACTAATATGCTTCATAAGGTACAATACATTATTAATAATTGTGGCTGTTTAGTAAACTAACGGCCCTTATATTAACTACTCAGTCCTCCTCTATCATCTTAAAAAAACGAACAGAAGAAGATGACAACAAAGCACGATAGTGTGTGCATATAAAGTAAGTACAGATGTGCTAATCTATTGTAGAAATATAGGTGTGTTATGACTCTGTAATATATGGAAATATAGGACAGAAGTATTAGTTGGAGTCATGTGGGCATCTAGACAAAATGTCAGCCATCACATTATCCGCACCACGGATAGCTCGTACCGTGAAGTGAAAAGGTTGAATAGCTATAGCATATCGAGTGGATCTCGAACTCTTCAAATTCTTAGTCTGAATAGCTGTAGAGCTTTCTGATCAGTCTCTAGAATGAAATGTGCGCCCAGGAGGAATCTTTGTAGCTTTAGAATTGACCAAACCATCGCTAACAACTCACGGTCTAAAACCGAGTAGTTCCTCTCTGCCGCATTTAGTTTTCTAGAAATGTACATAACAGGATGCAGAGTATTTGCATATTCTTGCATCAGTGCTGCGCCAATCCCAGTGGATGAAGCATCACTCCGAAGAACAAAAGTCCTATCAAGAGTAGGTAATCTTAAGATGGGAGGAGAAGAAAATATATTCTTGATTTGGTCTAGTGAAGATTGGCATTCTTCAGACCAACGGACCAGATTAGGCGAACCTTTCTTCAACAATGTTGATAGAGGTGCCATGATCGAAGATAAATTTGGAATAAATCTCCCATAAAATTGAATTAAAACCTAAAGAGACTCCTAACTTGTTTTCTTCGTTTTAGAACAGAGATGTTCAGTATTTTGGAAGTATTGTGGTCTTCTGTCTTCAAGAGACCATGACCAACACGATGACCCAGGAAAGAGATTTCACCAAAACCAACAAAAGCTTTAGAAGGTTTTGCTGTCAAATTATTCTCACGTAGAGTGGACAGTAAGTCATATAACCCTAAATAGTGATCTTCCCAGGTATCACTGAAGAGACAGATGTCATCTAAGTATGCGATGACATCCGAACGATGTGACAGAATTCGACGCAAATCATTAGCGAACGAAAGTGGCAGGGGCGTTCATGAGACCAAAAGGCATAACATTCCATTGAAATAGACCCCTAGGTGTAGAAAAAGCAGTAAGAGGTTTGGCATGCTCTGCTAAAGGCACTTGCCAATAACCTTTAGACAAGTCAAGTTTAGTGAAAGAATCTAGAATTAGAAAGTCTAATCAGTAGATCTTCTAACAAAGGCATCGGTTCAGCATCGAACTTTGTGACCTGATTCAATTTGCGATAATCAACACAAATTCGTATGTTCTTATCCTTCTTCCGGACAATAACCATGGAAGAAGAATATGGTGAAGTCGATGGTTCAATTATATTTAATTGAATCATTTCATCCAATTCCTTTTCCACTTGCGACTGAAAGTGTATAGGAATAGGATACGGCCTAACCCTAATTGGATTATTGTCGGTAAGAAAAGAGATGTCATGTTCTATGACATCTGTGTGTCCAGGAATGTCAGTGAGAACATCCTGAAATGTTTGTAACATCGACGAGACTTGTCGATGTCGTCACCAGAAAGATTAGGAGAAACAGAAACGTTTTTCCAAGATTCCGTGGAATGTAATGGAACCACTGGAAGGGGAAGGTTGACATCAGAGAAGGTAGCTTGCTCATCCTGAATGACAGACAGGGATTAATAATGACCGTGAGGTGCAGGAGCATCATCCGTTGCCTGGAAAATAGGCAGCAAATAGTCCGGACGTTCGTTAAATTCCGAAAGCATGTTTATGTGGAAAGTTTTATGCTTTCCATCAATATCGACCACATAGTCAACATCGGAAATCCGAGAGACTATTGCATACGGACCTTTCCATGCAATAAGAAGTCTATTTTGCCTACTGGGGAGTAGGACGAATGCTTTTGTCACCTGGACAAAGTTTGTCGTAGACATCTATTCTTGTTGAGCAAACTGCCTTGCCTTCTCTTTAGCAATTTCTGATGAAGCAGTTGCTAGCTTACATGCCTCAATGATCTTTTGTCTAAGAGCAATGACATACTCATATGAGGATTGAGTTTCATCGCTAATATCATCGGCAGTGATGAGATCGTGTAATAAAGACATAGGGCCGCGTGGACGCGCGCCAAAGACAAGCTCGACGGGAGAACATCCTGTGTGTTCCTTAGGGACTGCTCTATAGGCAAAGAGAGCCGCCGCTAAACCCCTGTCCCCCTCTTGAGGATGCTCTTACGTTATCTTACCAAGCAAAGTCTTGAGCTTTCTATTCAGACGCTCAAATACCCCATTAGACATAGGATGGTAGATACTACTGAGAGATCGTTCAATATGTAAGGTAGACATTACCTGTGACATAGTGTCAGATATGAGTTGAGTGCCATGGTCTGACAATATTTCTCTGGGGAACCCCAAGCGAGAAAAAATCAACCAAAGAGCATCTGCGATATCTGTAGTAGATATGCTCTTAAGAGGAATAGCCTCTGGCCAACGTGTGCACATATCGACACATGTAAGGATAAACTGATGTCCTCTGGCCGACTTGACCTTAAAAGGGCCAATAATATCTATGGCCATTTTCTGAAACGGCCGAATAGGAATGTCAGCAGCCTGGATAGGCGCAGCATGTCGTGGTCCTCTAGATTTTTTGACCTCCTGACATACCTTGCATGATCGGCAGTAAATACGAATGTCCTTATTGACAAAAGGCCAAAAGAAAGCCGCAAGGACTCTCGACTTCGTACGGGCAAAACCCATATGTCCAGCACATTGCGAGTCATGAGCATGTTGTAATATTTGGACCTCATGCTCTTGGGAACAAGAATTTGCGAATGTGCCGACGTAGTCGAATCTTGTACCATACGTACAAGTACGCCGTTTCTCATTGCAATCCAAGATTTTCTATTTGTATCCTGATTCGGATCACCTTTCTTCGCAAGAACGAAGAATTTTTTTTAAAGAAGGATCTTCTTCTTGCAATTTTATGAAAAGAGTCACGAGTGATTACTAAGTGACTATCTTGGCTATCAACTTCATTATCACTATTCAGTGAAGTTTCGGGTGTTTGTAGCGCTTGTGCTCTTGTACCTACTGCATTTGTAGCTTGCATGTTATTATCTTCCCAAGCAGCAATCTGCTGTGGGGTACACTCCCTAACTCCGTGAATACGACCAATAATAAGGTCCGCAATAGGATTAGGTAAGAGACAAGCATGCACATCTCCAGTAAAGAAAGGAGTGGCAATGCGAATTACAGCAGTAGGATATTTTTCTAGAGTGCCGCCAAATGTGACACATTTAATAACCCTTCCTGTAGCACAAGATGGATCTACAAGCGATTGTCTAACACCAATAGTGGTGCATCCGGAATCGAAAAGTAGTGAGACCGGAGTATCATTAACAAGACCCTAATGTAGGATTAAAGAACCCCTCCCGTCATGCGCAACAGCAGCAGGAAGAGCGGGAAGTGGGTGACCACAACTCAAAGTAGTTATGGTACCCGGTTCGAATAAAGTACTGCATTGGGGGGCATTTGTTTGCTCTCTCAAAGTCAAAAGCAGAACTAGTGACAGCGTCAAAGTTTTTATTATCAACAACATGATTACAGGCTCCCTCAGTTTCCTGTTGTACAGCATTAGCCTGCTGATATCTCTTTTTTTTTGTGTTGAGATCTACCCCGACTATTATTACCTCTGAAGTTATCAAAGTTATTATTATCTCTGCAGTTATTATTGTCTCTATTGTAATTGTTATCCTGGTTCGAATTCCAGTTTCCACGATTACTATCATGTTCACATTGATGCGAACATCTATTTGTTTGGTTCTGAGGTCTTCGGCAGGAATAACCTCTATTACCATATCCTCTTTTGAAATGCCTATAATTATTAGGGTGATAGTAACGACCACTATCAGGTTGTCTCCAATTCTTCGAAGAAGAATCACCATGAAATTGGTTTCCATGATTTTGACAGAAATTACCGCTACTCTTTCTATCAAGATTTTGTTGGAATCTACGAGCAAAGTTTTGACCATACGGAGCTGCCGAAGCAACTGGTAAACCTTCTTTCACCTTAGAGTTACCCATGGTTATGTGTGGGTGCGCAGTTACGTATTGGCAACAGAAATCTTCCATTTCTTTTATTGTTTTAGGTTTACGTTCATGAAGGAAAGCAAGGAAAGACTCATTGACAGACGACATGACTTTGTCTCTAAGTATTAAGTCCATAAGTCCTTCATAAGTTTTTTTTCCGTCTTAGATAGTTCAACCCATCGTGAGAAAGTAATGCGTATTCTTGCAATAAACTCGGAGAATTCAACTCCATTTTCAGGTAACATGTTTTTAAATTGTAGACGATAGCCGTCTTCGTTAAGCTGATATTTCTTAAACAAAGCGGCCCTGACAACCTCATAATTGTTCTTGTCAGGTTCATCCACCATATATAATATACTTAGAGCTTTACCTGTCAGTATCCCTGATAACTGATAAACATATTTTGCTTTGTCTATGTTATGAGCTGTACATGCTTGTTCAAATCTGTCCAGATAGAACATTATGTCATCGCTGGAAGGACTAAATGTTGGTAACTTAATCTTAAAAGTATCATTATTAGCCTTACCAGAAGATGAACCCTTGTTTGAATCATTACCATTACTCATGATCGTCAATTTCAATTTTTCCAACTCTAAAGCTAAGACCTTTTCTTCATGTTCCATTTTTGCTTTCTCTTTCCTCTCATCAGACTCTCTCTGTAATCTTCTTTCCTCAGCCTGAGCCTCTTTTTTGAAGTCTTTCATTTTCAGCTTCTTTTTCAAGTCTTTTATTTTCAGCCTCTTTTTCAAGTCTTTTATTTTCAGCTTCTTTTTCAAGTCTTTTATTTTCAGCCTCTTTTTCAAGTCTTTTATTCTCAGCCTCTTTTTGAAGTCTTTCAGCTTCTAGCTGTAGCTGGAGTTTTCTTTCCTCAGCTTCTGATTCCCTTTTTTTGTTTTTCCATTTCCATTTGGAATCTTTTTTCATCCACCTGCATCTGCAGTTTCTTTTGTTCAGCTTCCATATGCAGTTTCTTTTGTTCAGCTTCCATTGCTTTATCATATCGAGCAGTTGCAAATTCTTCTAACTTATCACCAGTCTTGCCAAGCAATTTACCCTGCTCAATAAAGTGCTCAAATGTAGACATGTTGTCTAACATATGAGTCCAAAACCTGAAATAATTAACTAATTTATTTCAAACCTAAGTGTAACAAGTCTTAATTAAGCACTTGTATATTCACATCACATTAAATTATCCCAGTCTCTGTGGGAAACAAGTCTCCAATCAAAGAACTTGTATATGAAATATCAATCACAATCAATTCTTGATCATAAGTGCACTTCTCATTCAATAGTGCACGACACTATTCATCATTCATTTATCATCAGTGTAGTAGTAACAGTGCATTAGCATAGCCCATTAACTAATTACTATAACTGTAAACAATGACTATGTAAACACATGCAGAATGTAAACATTGAAAATGTAAACAATACAAACAATGTAAACAATAACAATGTAAACAATAACAAAGATCAGCAACAATACAAAAACGTTCGCAGAAATCAACTAAAAATAAAGCAGAAATTAATGAAATATCACAAAAAATGTGACGATATCTGCGCTATAATTAAACAAAATACATGACACCACAGTGTATAAACAAAAATGTAGTATGAAACTAAATTATAGACAAGAGTAGGCTAACAAATACAAACAAATCAAAACAAAACTAAAGAATGCGAAATAATAACGAAAACAATATTAAAACATGTCATCACAGCTAACATAAATAGCAACAGAAGTCGCTTAGCAAATTCCAGTATTGGAAATTTGCAAACCTTACAGAAAACGCTCACAATAGACGACCTCTATGACGTGGCATAATCTAACGGAGACACCACCCAACCGAGAACCCGCTGAAATATAAACATATAAATATACAAATAACATATAAACATATAACATATAGAATGAGATGATACACAGAAGACTCAGCAGAAGTATAAGGGCACAGTTTACATACAAACAGGCCACTTAACTTATAGGCTTCCAATCGTAGAACAGCAGAAAAAACGGATGTCAATCAACGTCCTAAAGAGCGAAGCCCCAACGATGATGGCACATCTGAACTGCTTCCACTGCTAACACGATGGTACAAGAGCTTCTGAAATACTGTGTGTTGAGTTGTTTCGGCACTTGACCTTCTAATCCAAAAGTAAGTTGATGGAAATCGGTACTTGGCCTTCTTCAGAAAACAACCCGTTTCAACCGGCACTTGACCTTCTCAAAAAACGACAGCACTGGAACCTTGACAGCAGCAACTTGCTTGACTTGCGTAAAAGATAACAGCAGTCCGAGTTATCCGGCAACATGTAACAACGCCGGGTACTGTCAAATTCTTGTTTCCGTCAAAAGTTTGAAATTTTGACTTTTACCGGGCAACGCCGAGTACTTTGAAAATTTTGAAGATGTTGACTGTATTGAAGAATGTTAATTTCTTGAAGGATGCTGATGAATTCTTGTTGAAAATGAAGTGGGTAAGGGACCCCGTGTTTGCTAGTACCAGAATCAAACCAGCTTATGGCCACCAAATGATGCGTGATGCCATATGATGATGGATGGTATCCGCATGTCTGGTTTTGTGTAGTGTGCAGATGTGTTCAGTCAAAACAATGTTCATACAAAAATAACAGGGCAATCCACATAGGACGTCAGTAAACTCACGACGTATAAAGTCAATGATTCTTGAAACAGCCGTTGACGTTTTTTCTTCATTATTTATTGTGGACGCCACAGTGACAAAATGGTTACGCGAATATGTAGGCACATCAAACAGTCATTATCACAGCAACATTCAATACAGCAATAGACGGTAGACAGCATTACAATGATGAGTCGATGCATGTTATATTTCAAAGTGCTGTAAATGTAGTCAGGTGAAAAACTCCATCCTTTTCTATAACAGCCAGGAGATAACCAGATATATGAGATCAGTTCACTCTCCTTAGTCTGACTTCAGCAAGACAGACACGTCTGCCGAAGTATAAATAATGTCCTCAAAAATATCCTCTAGATAACAAAGGTTTTTCAAACCTAGTTCAGGTAACCAAGTAGCAAGTAATAGTCCTTGGGACCTGCATCAACCGATGCAGCACAATACAGCGACATGTGAGCTAGGAAAACATCTCGTGACGACGACTTTCGAAGACAGGCTATGAGCCAGAAATCGTTCACGACCAAAAATCGATAGAGTTAATGAAAATGTTAATTTACCTTGCTTTCATGAAATACACAGAAATATCACGCCTCCCGACATGTGGGAAACACTAGAGGTATTATCTCGAATAAACGAAATATCCATTAAGAGGACTACACATCCCTGACAGAACAAAAAATAGCGGAGATCCCCTCTTCAACGAGGCATCTCTTTCGCCATTCCAAATCGCTCACTCCACTAGTGGTGGGCGGAAACCGATCGACCAAGAAGCAAGACAAGTCATGCGCAGTCCAGCGCAAAATGACCACAGCTCAAACTTAACTGCATTCGATACCAACGCGAGAAGACAAATGCTTACCGAGAAAAGTAACTATAAATTTCAAGCAGTTGTTGCCCTTGCGTTATAAAATAGATATTGAAATAAAACGATGTTGCGAGAATTTATCACGCAACACTGATAAATATTACAATTGATCTCATCTGATTTACAAAGCAGGGCCACACGTGTGCGGGAAACCATTAACGGCAGGAGAACAACTGTGACTGTCTAACACCGAGTTAATGATTACAACAATTGATTAAAACAGCCCTACACATTGGCAGTCGTGTAGAGTTTAGCACTTTCAAATTCTGTACCCACCCTGCCTCGGTGTTTCTCAACCTTTTAGAAAGCATGGCCACCTGGACTTTGTCAAAATTGTTGTCAGTGTCGCGGACTTTCCACAAAAAATTATCGACCTGGAAAATACAAGACTTACCAGTGCAGAAGCACTGTTTAAATCAAGAACTATATGTAAACCCGACTTTAAACAATACATCATCATGTTCCGATGCAATTAAAGGATGCGTGTTTGTCGTTGAAAAAGGTGGGGGGGGGGGGGGGCGCACAAGGAAAGTAGGCGAATAGACACTTTTTAAAAATCTACCAGTAGAATAAAGTGACTAACTAAGTTTCCTTCTTGTAGTGTAAGTGTTTTTATAAGTATGATGATAGTGTTGGAGAAGAAATAGAATAAGGTTTCTCTCTAGAAAGTGTGAGGTCCCAGTGACAGAGAAGTACACTGGTATCACTCGATAGTCACGGCTGTGAAAGTATCTGGAACTGAAATAGAACAGTCAGAACTTACTGCGCCACCCTGCTGTGTGACCACAAGTGATAACAATTCAACAAAACTCCACTTCAACTTTAGTGAAGGAAAAAAACCGTTGAATACAATTTATATATCCTTTTTATTTTACAACTGACTAATTTTGTAATGAATGGTGAGTGTTGGAAGATGGTGATTAATGGAAAAGTATATTTACATCAAGTGATTGTACATATATATATATATATATATATATATATATATATATATATATATATATATATATATAAATATATATATATATATATATATATATATATATATATGAGATATATATATATATATATATATATATATATATATACATTCATTCATAACCCTCCACTCCCAAAGGAGCATAGGCCTTCAACAAACACATGCCAAGTCCTCCTGTCACGAGCCATCATCTCAAGTTCTTTCCATGTTCTCCTCATCATTTTCACCTCTGTTTCCAACTCTCTTCTCCATTACTTCTTGGTCTTCCTCTGCCTCTCTTGCCCTGGGGGTTCCAGAACAAGGACTGCCTTGTAATGCTATCAACAGGTTTCCTCAGTGTGTGTCCTATCCATCGCCATCGTCTTCTTCTCATCTCTTGTTCCACTGGCACTTGTCTAGTTCTTTATCAATCAGTTCCACGTTGGTAACCTTGTCATACCATTTTAATCCCTCTATTCTACGCAAGCACCCATTTATGAAAGTCTGTAGCTTTTTGGTTGTTGTCTTTGTTGTTCTCCATGTCTCCGAGCCATACAATACGCCTGACTTCACATTTGAGTTGAAGATTCTTATTTTCTTGTTGGATCCGATTTCTCTTGATCTCCATATATTTCCCAATGCAATGAAAGCTCCTCTTGCCTTTTGTATTCTTATTTTGATATCGCTGTCTGTCCCTCCAACTTTGTCTATATTGCTGCCAAGATATGTGTATGATTCTACATCTTGAATTGGTGTTTCTTCAAGTTCAACCCTGTTATCATTACCTGCATTTATTCTCATTATTTTTGTCTTTTCCCTGTGTATTTTCAGACCCAATTGCTGTGACCTCTCCTCGAGTGTTTTCAATTTGTCCTGCATCTGATTACGGTTATGGGACAGAAGAGCCAAGTCATCAGCAAAATCCAGATCATCCAACTGCTTAGTCAGAGTCCACTGGATTCCATTTCTGTTGTGTGTTGTCGATGATCTCATAACCCAATCTATTGCCAGCAAGAAAAGAAATGGAGACAAGAGGCATCCCTGTCGCACTCCTGTTCTTATCCCAAATGGTTCTGTTATCTGTCCTTCGTGAAGAACTCTGCATGTC
Organism: Oreohelix idahoensis; assembly: GCA_024509875.1. NCBI lineage: Eukaryota > Metazoa > Mollusca > Gastropoda > Stylommatophora > Oreohelicidae > Oreohelix > Oreohelix idahoensis. The sequence goes on from JAMPIV010016256.1 coordinate 133,397, forward strand.
ATGTCTTCATAGGTTTTCTTTATTAAATTAATGATCTTCAGGGGAACTCCATAATGCCTCATCAATTTCCAAATTGATTCTCTGTCTACACTGTCAAATGCCTTTTCGTAGTCCACAAATCCGATGTATAGTGGTGAATTCCATTCCAGACTTTGTTCAACTATTATTCTCAAAGTGGCTATCTGGTCAGTACATGATCTGTTTTGTCGAAAACCTGCTTGTTCATCTCTCAGTTTCTTGTCTATGGACTCTTTTAATCTCTCAAGGATAATCCTGTTTAATACTTTTCCTAGCACTGATAGTAACATTATTCCTCCATAATTTGTGCACTCTTGTAAATTTCCCTTCTTAGGCAACTTAACCAGATATCCTTCCTTCCATTCTGCTGGTATCTCTTCCTTTTCCCAGACTTTACCAAGTAATTTATATAACATCTCTGTAGCGGTGTCGATATCTGCTTTGATGGCCTCTGCTGGAATGCCATCAGGTCCAGACGCTTTTCCCTCTCTTAGAAGCTTTATGGCTTTCTTTATTTCTGCCTTCGTTGGTCTTTCACCGTTAATTTGTAGCTCTTCTTCTGCTGGCTGGATGTCCGGCGGGTTTTGTGGAGCTGGTCTATTGAGAAGGTCCCCAAAATATTCTGTCCACCTCTTCATTTGCTCTTGTATATTGCTGAGCAGTTTCCCATTCTTGTCTTTTATGAGGCAACTTGTTTGCTTGTATTTCCCTGTTAGCTTCTTTGTGCTGCTATACAGTTCTCTCATATTTCCTTTGGCTGCAGCATCTTCTGCCTCCTTGCCAACTCCTCAATATACTTCCTCTTGTCTCTTTTGATACTTCTTTTTACTTCTTTGTTTGCTTCTGTGTACACTTCTTGAGCCTTGGCTTTGGAGCTTCTAGTTTTGCTTGTGTTTAACTCTGCTTTCTTGTTTTTCTGTCTTTTATCTTATTGATGGTTTCTGTTGTTATCCATGCTTTTTGTTGTCTTTCCCTTTTCCCCAGTATTTCTTCACATGTCTCCTTCCATACTGTTTTGACCTGCTGCCAATAGTCTTCTGTATTCTCTACATCTTCCAGCTGTTGGAGCACTTGGAATTTGTTGGATACTGTGACCGCAAATTTGTCTCTTGTTTCTTGATTTCTTGGCTGTCCTACATTAAACTGTTGTCTATAATTTTGCATAGTTGCATATCTCTTGAGTTTCATTTTTACTTTGGCTATCAGAAGATGGTGATCTGATGCCACATCTGCTCCTCTATATACCTTTACATCCTGCAATGATGATCTAAACTTCTTGTTTATGCATATATGATCAATCTGATTTTCTGTTCTATGGTCTGGTGATATCCATGTTGCCTTGTGTATTCTCTTATGTGGAAACATGCTTCCTCCTATAGCCAGTTGATATGAAGCACAGAAGTTTGCGAATAGCTCTCCATTTTCATTCATTATTCCTAGCCCATGTTTTCCCATGACTTCTTCAAATCCATCCAGTGTTGACTGTACCTATCTTTGCATTCATGTCACCCATCAAAATTGTGATGTCTCTTCTTTTTACTTTATCCATAATTTCTTGTAGTTTAGTATAAAATGCTTCTTTCACAGACTCTTCTTTGTCATTAGTTGGTGCATAACATTGGATGACATTTACATGAATTTTCTTTTTAGCTGTTTTGAAAGAAGCTGTTATTATTCTGGGTCCAACAGCTTCCCATTCTGCATTAGTGCTTTCTGTGGCTTTCTTTAGATAACATAAGAGCTACCCCTTCACTGTGGTGTGAACTTTCGTCTTCATGTCCTGAGGACAGCACCAATTGACCTGTGATGAGTTTCTTCCCTAAAGGCAGCAGTCAACTCAAGGTTCCCGCCATCTCCAAACAGTTTTTTTCGTTGACAGAAGTGGGTTGTTGCCATATGCTACCCCGTTCATTACTGTAGGTTGGGCAGTACTGCAGCAGGTGTTCGACTGTCATCGGGCTGGTACCGCAGGTGCAGAGATCTGTTGCACAAATTTTGTATTTGTGGTACAGATGGTATCTCAATCTGTTGTGTATATATATATATATATATATATATATATATATATATATATATATATATATATATATATATATATATATATATATATATATATATATATACAACTTAATAAAATAATATTGGCTTTTCCAAAGTGAATTAATGAAATCAGCGTTATCCCACAAAGTTTCTGGCACTAGTCTTTAACTATCCTGTCATATACTGAAATTTTCTCATCATAGACTCTTTTGACTGCTCAAAAAAGTCACGGGAATGAGTTCTATATTACTCATCTTTTGGAAAACAACAATGTCCTTATAGGTTGTGACACACTCCCTTGTAGCTGACAGTCTTGTCCGTTAGCCCGCCTAATAACTGAGGGGGACTAAGGTCTGTTAAAGCGTCAACCACTGTGCTCCTTTGGGGTAAAGCAGCGGGATTGAATAGCTTCTGGTTTCAGCTCAAAGACTCAAATATGAGCCTGGAACAAGGAGTAATGTGTGGCTATTCTGGGGTACGGAACACACATATTTCCTATTGTACATGAGGCTAGGATGTCTCAGTGTATGTATAATGGATGAATGATACATGGTTCAGTGTAGTCAGATATAGTATGATAAAACAAGTGTCTACTTGTAGAACATTTTTCAAATAATACATAATTAAATCAAATATTATGATTAAATGTGTAGGATGCGACCTTTGCCTTCCACATGTACATGCCAAGTCAGTGATGTACTTGCTGGTAGGTTATAATATCCCAGACAAGTACTAGCATGGTTATATAGTCCTGACAAGGACTGGTTAGGTTATATGGTTGGTTTCAATCTTCATCAAGCTTTACCCATATAGTTCAATGTTAGGTATGTGTGGTAAAGTGGGATGATATAAATACTAATAGGGACTTAGTGTACTGACTGAGATCAGCTGTGAAGGTATCTGTATCTAATATGTGTAGTGTTTTACAGATAACCTTACTTACTGCCACATATTTATATCTCAGTCAGAATTATTCTGGAATATTGTGTTGGAAACGTTATATGTCTAGGGTTATGCAAATGATGAAGTGTAAGTCACCACAACAACAACAGATAAACAATTTAATTATTCCACCACACTTGACAATACTGTGACACTCACAAACAGTCAACACTCTAGAAGACTATCTTAAAAGATTCAATGATAAATTTCAGATATGTACATATGTATTGATTTTCTCTACAATAGTGATCCTGATTCAACTACACAGTGAACCAGGCAATATAATAACATGTAATTTCAAATATTATGTACACAGATGTAAATGTGGTCTTTGCATTGACATACAATATTAGTATTCTATGTGTGTGAGTTGTGATGTGGTAATATGAGGTAATACTGGTTTTGTTCTTCAAGATAGATTCTTATTAGGCATCATGACTGCATGTGCTTGTGTATGTTTGGAACTAGTATTGGAGATGGTCTCAGTTCCGAACATTAAAACAATTAATTGCCCCTCTTTAATTAAGTTAGTGTCATTTACGAGGGGTACATAGTGTTGAGCTCTTTTGGCCACAGTGGGCTTAACTTTCGTGATGGCGGCAGGCAAGGACTCCTCTGCTCGACTATTCACTGTTTCTGAAGACACCTCACTGGTTACTATAGGGACCCAAGAGTATGCTGTCAGCCTCTGGATTCAGCAAACGCTCAGACCAGGTGCGGCTTCAATACTAGGACCACAGTCCCACAATTCATGGAAATAAACACAGATACGTTGACTAGCAATGAATTCTGGCACAAATACTGGCACAAATTCCCATCTGCTTATGTTCCAGGCTTTTATTTAGCAAAATTATGAGCTGGCTTCAACGCACTGTTGCTTTATCAAGCTTATTTGAACTAGTGGTCTCGAACTAACGCTATCAATTAACTATATTAACCGACCTAACCAATCAGGCCATCTCTACCCAATCATTTGAAAAAAAGTACTCTTACTTCCGTCTCCCTTGACAACAAAAGATAGCATTTATAGTCCGACTAATCGTGTTTAGCCTTACATATCATTCCATCCAATCAATTCAAATGTAACTTGTGGCCTATTTCCGTACAATGGTGGTTTAAAATTCTTTCACTGAGCGATTCTGATGTTTTGGGGCTGTCTGACACCCTCACTATTTTCTTTTGCCTATAATTTATTAATTCCTGGACTATTTGCGTAACACTTAACATATTCTTTGTTAGCAAGTCTTAAGGAATCCAAATATATAAGTTTAATGGAGCTAAGTGGCTACGTTCAAAATATGTATTTTCTAGGATAGTCGTGTAGTTGTTTTTTATTTTTTATGTTAGAACCGCCACCTATCCTGCTGTACTGTCAGACTAATGTCAGGATTTCGGACATAAAACAGTAGAATGTCAGGTTTCCCCAATAAGCGTTTTTCAGGTTTTAAAACCTAACTCTGGGAAGGGTAGTGTTTTTATCACTGTCCGTCTGAAATAAAGTTAGTGCATGTGGCCTTACACGCGTGTTAGAGGTGGCATTAATATAGCGAGACGCGTGTTTAGTGTTGCTTGTGTTGCTGCCTTCAGCCCTCCCTTCTTTCTATCTGAGTCCATCTGTTCGTTCGTTTTGGTAACGTAGTATAATTAATGTTAGGATTAATTTAGGTCATTACGCAGTGTGCCTCTCAATGTTTTTCTTAGAAATGCAATACCCGTTTTAATGTGTTGTGGAAACGCTTGTATTTATGCAGTGGCTTATATTTAACGTGGAAACGTTACAATTTGCAGACGAAGCATAAAACAAAGGGGATTTCGAGTACTGTCCTTGTGACAGCACTGTTCTTTACCATTCTTCTTCCTTTTATAGAATTTATTTGTTAGGCTTTACATTTACTTTTAATTTATATATGTGGATTAGAATTTCTCACGACAGTATGTTACTCAAATTTCTAAACAAAACCTAAAATAAAATTGATATTATTTACACAAATATCTCTAGTAAACCTACATACCCTCTAGTATCGATATAAGCACAGATTTAGACTTAGTTTAGTGAAGCAGTCTGCACGGCATACATCTAGGAAAATATCAGCCTTGGCAGCTCTCTTCTTTTGTCTATCGCTCTGGCCTGTCTTCGTGTTAGTGTGTGTTTTTAAACCTAGCGCTGCTTCTTTATATAGTGCAAGCGCGGGCGTATCGGACAGCTTACTCGATTTGGTACAATTTTGTCCTCAAGAATCCATCGTTCTCAGTAAAAAAAAGGGGGGAGATCCCGTTACACGCCCATTGAGGCATATTGGGAATATGGTGTTAGGCCCATATTTTCTTGACCATCGGCACACTAGGGGTGATGTGGTCAGCATCACGCCGGCCGCCTTAACCTTCTCAGAAGTTGCTCTGGTACCCAATTGGGGCTGGGTCGACCCAGGAGCCGTTTGCGGCCTAAAAAAATCCCACATCATCTGGGGATCGTTCTGAGTGCATATATGCAAATGTCCTGACAACTTTTCATCCGTACCACTAAACACGTCAATCCATCCCGTTCTTATCTACCTACATTTATTTTCCTGATTAGGAGCTTCCATTTTATATACTTTTAATCGAAATCAGTTTGGGCATGTATTTACTAGGATTTTAAAAAGTCTATCGTCTTGATAGTCCTAGATGTGAAGACTAAGTAAAACTTTAAATTTCTCTAATACTACTTATGTCTTCGCATCTTCCCTCTAGATTTCCATTAATACACATTGTCACGAAAGGTTTGAGATGTTATAAGAATGTAAGATATCCTGGACAAAAAGATGTATCAGATGATACCAGGATAGTGCCAGATAAGAGACTGGTCTTACCAGAAATACCCCCTTTTCTGAAAAGAAAAGGGTGTATCGACATCAAAGGTTAGAATCCAGCTGTATAAACCTCCAGGTGTTGAAAGGATATGTCCTGAAAATCTATTTGCCCCTTTCGTAGATTCTCCTTTGGTAATATGTGGTATTATTTATGTTGTGTATGTTGACAAGTTGTTCTAGGGGTATTAAATATGGTCTAACTCTCAATCTAAAATAAGTATCAGTCAAACTTGAAACTTTAATGCAAATAATTTCAGCAAATCTGATGATATGTATTTACAATTTATTTAACCTAAACCGGTTCTCTTTTCGGTTAGGTAACTTAGGAAAACTCAAAGGTAAATGAAATAAATAAACGTAGAAACTTAATGTATGAAAACATAATATAGTACTGAAGTTTCTATTGTCTTCTACACTGATGAATATATATATATATATATATATATATATATATATATATATATATATATATATATATATATATATATATATATATATATATATATATATATATATATATATATATATATATATATATATATATATATATACACACACACACACACACACACACACACACACATTTAGACATATATTTACCTCTAAACAGAGCTATACCATTATAAGAGGAAATTCGCTGAATTAACTCAGCTGGGGGCTTGAACGGGCTAAAAACCATTGCTTAAATCCTTCACAAAAGGCGACGGACAGATATAAGTTAACCATTGCTCAGCGCTATACCGCAAAGTTCTTGACTTCTGAATTATCTTGTGAAATGCTTCGGACAGAAGCGTCATTACACTTCTATCTACATCTCTGCCAAGAGTAATCTTGTGCGAAGGTAAACACCTTTGACGACCCAGTTTAGATACTCTTAAGTTTTGGCCATTTTTGGACCACTACTGCAAAGCAGGGGAGGCAATCCGTGACAGAATCTATTTTGGACGTCTTGGTATATCCAGCCACGTTTGGATACGATGGTTTAGAAATGGAGCACGTCCATTGATTATGATTATGATTATTTTATCCTCCTTGTTTTGTTGAGGATTTATTGTACAGTAAAAGTCCGAAAATCCGGACTGGTCGGTCTGGATTTTCCGGATTCTCGTGCAGTACTTTTAAAATTAAAACCTAAGGAAGAATAAAGAAGAGATGAACATGCAGATTTGGTTGATTTGTTCATTAATAAATACAGAATGCTTCATTTATCAAAATGAATATATTTATTCGTTCATTTCCGCAACTTCTGTTGCGTCTGCTCCAATGCTTGTGGATGGACCACTTACAGCGTCTACTGTGTCTGCTGCACTGCTTGTCGATGGAACACTAGTTTGATCGGCAGACGCTTCTATTGTTTCTTTTAAATACTTTCGTACATAATCTTGCTTACGACTATGTAATTTATTTGTGATAAGATTATTCTGCACCATGTGCACATGCATGACGTCTTGGAGACTAAAGCTATGGTTCTGTTCCACGAATTTAATAACTGTTTCCGCAAGTCTTAAAAAGTTTGAGTTTTCAAAAAGTCCGGATTCTCGGGTGGTCCGGATTTCTGGAATCCGGATTGTTGGACTTTTACTGTACATGCATGTCAGTCTTACACTGATTGCTGTAATAGTCATTCTGCGCGTTTTGTTTGATAATGTTGTTGACCGTTACACCCCACAGGTAATGTTGTTGACCGTTACACCCCACAGGTAATGTTGTTGACCGTTACACCCCACAGGTAATGTTGTTGACCGTTACACCCCACAGGTAATGTTGTTGACCGTTACACCCCACAGGTAATGTTCAACTACTCTTGATCTATTATGTTGGTTGTAATGAGAAATTCGCAGTATTATTGTATGTACTGAAGGTAGTCCCATAGCAGAGACTGCCGCAGGGGAGGGACATGATAGAGATTTTACTATACTAGGTCTCAGCGTTATGAAGTGGGATGACTGGTTCGTTTCTTCGTTGCCTTTGCCGTCCGTGACTCAAGAGCAGAGTCGTGTGTCCATTTAATGCTGGGTACACTGAAGCGGACCGTTACTGGTTTCAAACCTGGTAGCTTTTTCTCGAGACGCAAGCGGTGCAACCACTCCACCACCCGACGCTCTTATATAGATAGAGTGCTGCGCAACCAGTGTGCCGTGGCATATTGGTGTGCCACCGGTATCTGCCTGGTGTGCTGTGACACCACCCAGATTACACCATGTAATTGTACATAAAATTATACGTTATGGTACAATATTACGAAAGAATCTCACGCGTACAATTTTACAAATAATAAGTTGAGTTATCATCATCCACCAATCAATCACAAAAAATTGGGGAGCGTTGTCTTGAGATTGCATTGAATTTTGAAATATTTGCATTATACCCACTTATTTAAATATATAACTGTGCCGTGGAATGTTCAAAGGCCCTTTAAGTGTGCCGTGAAGTGAACAAGGTTGCGGAGCACTGTACTAATATATTCTATTTTAATCATCAAAGTATATTTTTGAAGTATTTGACTTGTCTTCTGACACACACATATGCGTGTTATGGATGATGCCTGTCTGTCCTTTCCGCCAAATCTTGTTTTTACGTTTATGAAAGTTCTAATATGGACAGTTATTGTTATCGTCTGGTAGTTGTCTTTTTACTGCATATATCTGAGATATGTGGCGCAGATGTCTTTCAATATTTGGTAGAGCAGTTAGACATGTGTTCTCAGTGTTATCTCATTAGAGCTATATAGTTCATAGTGATATAAAAATGTTATTCTTCCCATGTCGATTATATTTTTAAGACACAAAGAGGTTTTAACTTTTTCTAGGTTGCTTTGCATTTGACGGAAATGGTGCTGGAATTTATTGGCCTGAAGTATTTTGCTGGGTCGTAGTATGTGTGTGTTATCGCGGTTCTTGCTAAATGCTTGTAGCTACGATCAGTAGTTCTCGATGCGTGGACCGGAGACCGCCGCTGGTTCACGAGAGTCAACTAAGTGGTCCGCCAGATGACCTAGTCATCATTCTAAAGTGCGCAAGTTTGTTCTCTGTCACATGTATCTGCTAGCGATTTTGTCTTGCCATCGTTGAGTCTGTAGTTAAGGAAAAAAAACATGTAATTTAAACAATTAAAAATTATAATGAATCTCATCGAAAGCCAAGAAAACAAAGAAGTCGTAGAAAAACTAAAGAACAAAATAATTAGTGAGATCAAAGTTAGAAAATTAAACACTTTGACCATATAAAAAGACATACTAACTTGCTGAAAAACCAGTGGAGGAAGAGTTGAAGGCAAACTTGCAAGAGGAAGACAGCGTTATAAATAGGAAGATAACATTAAGAAATTGACAGGAAAGAGTCTATCAGACTGCACCATCAAGACAAAAGATATAAGACGTTGGAGATCTATTGCAGCCGACCTTGGACGTCAAGATGGCAGCAGATCTGATCTATAATGAATAGGTCCTGCTATTTTTAGCTCAGAAGTCGTGTACCTTCACTGTTTCGTCGCGTCTCTGGTGGAGGTGAAGTTGTCCCTGATCTGAAAAATATTGAGAACCACCGACTTAGATATTATTGTTTGATAAACGCTGAAAGCTGTTAGTGTACACAATATACATACACGTTTACATACTAGGCTTAAGAACGAATAGCCGAATATTTGAAGGTGGAGGTTTCTTGTGAAGTATACTGTGTTTTATTTCCCCCTTAACCCTCCTTTATCTTGGTGTGATGTAATTGTGGGAATATTTAATAACCTAAAAAGATTTAATAACATATCGAGCAAGTCGAGTGGTCTTTGCAATATTTGGACCATTATTAGAGCATTTAAAAAACAACGTTATCAACCAGTCTCTTCCGTGGGCATTCCTGTGTCATTCCTCATACCTAAGACAGTATTTGTCGCGTATAGTCCCTGGGGGGTCTTCTCGGGAGACTTAAGACAGAACATGACAACTGCTACATCAGGCCCTAGGTAAGCTAAAAATGTGAGATTATGCATGGGGCCGGCAACCTTATCATGTATAACTGTGCTACACAAACCACAACAGCAAGATGGCACGAATGCTTTTGTGTAGTCTCCCATAAGGAACGGAAAAATTAATAAAAGAATGATTGAATACAGTATTTCTGTAG
>JAMPIV010016257.1:0-143358 GCA_024509875.1 Oreohelix idahoensis
AAAGGTTGTGGATAGTGATAAGTTGTGTTTTTATGGTTTAAGGGAGGAGAGTTTTTGTTAAGTGGGGGGGGTTTAGTGAAAGAGGAGATAGAGGGGGTGAATTGTAATTGGGGGGTTGGTGAGGTTTTTGGGTGGTAGGGTTAGGTTGTTAAAAAATTTGAGGTTAAGGGGGGATTTATTTAGTATATGGTTGGAATGGATGTTAGAATGTGGCTTATGAATAAGTTAGTTTTTGATAATAAATGATTAACTTATAGTGTTTAAAGAGTTTATGTCGGTAATTTAAAAATCCAAGGGGCTCTGCAAATAGGCAAAACTAACATATTTTTGTTCCTGGTTCTACTCTCTCCCAATGAAGCCCAATAATGTTCCACCACCCACTGCAAGAGTAGAAATTGGTGGGTTGTTGCATGGGAAAAAGAATTGGTTGGTTGTATGGCATGGGGAAGAAGAGATGATTGGTTGGTAGTTTGGCATGGGGGAAGAACTAGATGGTAGATGGGTAGACAGTTTTGCTTGAGGTGTCCATGACAACCTGGGACTCACAAACAGACAAAACGCGGGGGGGTGGCTGTTGAAATTAGTGTTTTGTTTTGTCCGATCAAGATGGTGCTGTGCTTGTAACTGTGGAGTAAAAATTGTTCTTCTTGGCATATTTTCTCTTTAACGTGTAACAATAATCTCTGTCACTTATCCACATACGTCGTCTGAACCTAATCGTACAATGTTTCAACCTCCATCGTACATTGTCTGAACTCTCATCGTACATTGTCCGAACCTATATCGTACATTTGCCTGAACCTCAACCGTTCATTGTCTTGAACCATCATCGTAAAATTGTCTGAACCTCATCCGATACATTGTCTGACCTAATCGTACATTTGTCTGTACCTCATCGTACATTGTCTGATCTAAGCCGTACATTGTCTGAACCTCAACCGTACATTAGTCTGAACCTCATCGTACAGCTTTGGTTATCGTATACAGTAGTACTGTTAAACTTGCTCCAGTTAGTGAATTAATATCAATGTTGCTACTCGTTCGTCAGCCATATTATGCAACAGTGAGAACGTAATGGTCTCTGTAAGCGGTCATTTATATTACAGTTTGTTTTGAAATGATGAGGCCGTCATGCCACTATCTCATATTGGTCGCCTTGTACGGGACATGACAAAGGGTCCGGTAGGCCTATTATTTCTGTCTCAAGAGAGACCCACATCGGATATGTCGAAACTACGAAACGGCAATTTGTACAGTGTAGACAGAGAATCACTTTGGAAATTGATGAGGCATTATGGAGTTCCCCTGAAGATCATTAATTTAATAAAGAAAACATATGAAGACATGAACATTGCAGAGTTCTTCACGAAGACAGCTTACAGAAACCGTTTTGGGATAAGAACAGGAGTGCGACAGGGATGCCTCTTGTATCCATTTTCTTTTCTTACTAGCAATAGACTTGGTATATGAGATCATCGACAACACACAACATAAATGAGGAGATCAAGAGAAATCGGATCCAACACGAAAATGAGAATCTTCAACTCAAATGTGAAGTCAGTCCTATTGTATGGCTCTGAGACATGGAGAACAACAAAGACAACAACCAAAAAGCTACAGACTTTCATAAATGGGTGCTTGCGTAGAATAGAGGGATTAAAATGGTATGACAAGGTTACCAAAGTGGAACTGAGGACAAGAACTAGACAAGTGCCAGTGGAACAAGAGATGAGAAGAAGACGATGGCGATGGATTGGACACACACTGAGGAGACCTGTTGATAGCATTACAAGGCAGTCCTTGTTCTGGAACCCCAGGGCAAGAGAGGCAGAGGTAGATCAAGAAGCACATGGAGAAGAGAGCTGGAAACAGAGGTGAAAATGATGAGAACGTGGAAAGAACTTGAGATTATGGCACGTGACAGGAGGACTTGGCATGTGTTTGTTGAAGGCCTATGCTCCTTTGGGTGTGGAGGGTTATGAATGAATGAATGAATGAATGAATGAAGAGAGACCCCCGGGAACCCCACGGGGGTGACGGTTGTCTCTAGGTTTGGAAATTGTAGGTATACTTGATCTAAAATAAGGTAACGCTAGTCCTACAGCCGACACTGCTGCAGGAAAGTTATGTTAGATCTTTGACTCTGTTAAGTTCAGCTTCGAGTTGTGGGGGGTGATCAGCTCCCTTCCTTGCTGCCTTTTCTTGTCCTAGGCATTACATATAAATTGTGTCATTCTGATGCTCAGCAAATTGCAGCAGACTTCATATTTCTGTGCTGTGAATTTTTTTCAGCTTTCGAAATCTTTGTACATTCCTCAATACTCGTTGGCAGTTCATGCAGCCAGTCATTTCAGATGATTTCAGCCTTCACTGTGCAGCTAGCTAGCTATCCAAGATCGGTCTGTGCTGTGCACTGCGTTCTCGTTAGTCCCCCGACGAAGTAATTGTGGCTGTAACGTTGGCATTTTCGTTGTCCTTTGTCCTAGGACGTATTTATCACAAAGAGCTAAAGCTCATTAATGGTGGATCAAAGACAAGACAAGGTGTAGACTGCCGATTTTTATCTACCCTGCCGTTTTGGACTAAATTACGATGCGTACATTGCAAAGATCTGCGTTTCTTTTGTCGGGCTATCATTTATATTGCGCAAAAGTGACGTCGTTGTTGTCCCGATACGTTAATTTTGTCCATGCTGCACGTTAACTTTGTCCCCGCTGCACGTTCACTTTCTCCTTGCGCGTTAACTTTGTCATACTGTGATGACAAATGAGTAAGTGGGTCTGCTAGAGGAGTGCGGAGGTAGGTGGGACGGACCAGAGCTTCCTATATGAAAAGGTCGAACTACAATGACGTCACTTTTGCGCAATATAAATGATAGCCCGACAAAAGAAACGCAGATCTTTGCAATGTACGCATCGTAATTTAGTCCAAAACGGCAGGGTAGATAAAAATCGGCAGTCTACACCTTGTCTTGTCTTTGATCCACCATTAATGAGCTTTAGTTCTTTGTGATAAATACGTCCTAGGACAAAGGACAACGAAAATGCCAACGTTACAGCCACAATTACTTCGTCGGGGGACTAACGAGAACGCAGTGCACAGCACAGACCGATCTTGGATAGCTAGCTAGCTGCACAGTGAAGGCTGAAATCATCTGAAATGACTGGCTGCATGAACTGCCAACGAGTATTGAGGAATGTACAAAGATTTCGAAAGCTGAAAAAAATTCACAGCACAGAAATATGAAGTCTGCTGCAATTTGCTGAGCATCAGAATGACACAATTTATATGTAATGCCTAGGACAAGAAAAGGCAGCAAGGAAGGGATCTGATCACCCCCCACAACTCGAAGCTGAACTTAATAGAGTCAAAGATCTAACATAACTTTCCTGCAGCAGTGTCGGCTGTAGGACTAGCGTTACCTTATTTTAGATCAAGTATACCTACAATTTCCAAACCTAGAGACAACCGTCACCCCCGTGGGGTTCCCGGGGGTCTCTCTTCATTCATTCATTCATTCATAACCCTCCACACCCAAAGGAGCATAGGCCTTCAACAAACACATGCCAAGTCCTCCTGTCACGTGCCATAATCTCAAGTTCTTTCCACGTTCTCCTCATCATTTTCACCTCTGTTTCCAGCTCTCTTCTCCATGTGCTTCTTGATCTACCTCTGCCTCTCTTGCCCTGGGGTTCCAGAACAAGGACTGCCTTGTAATGCTATCAACAGGTCTCCTCAGTGTGTGTCCAATCCATCGCCATCGTCTTCTTCTCATCTCTTGTTCCACTGGCACTTGTCTAGTTCTTGTCCTCAGTTCCACTTTGGTAACCTTGTCATACCATTTTAATCCCTCTATTCTACGCAAGCACCCATTTATGAAAGTCTGTAGCTTTATCATTTGTTGTCATTTTCATTTTTTTCTCCCATGTCTCAGAGCCATACAATAGGACTGACTTCACATTTGAGTTGAAGATTCTCAAGGTCGCACTCCTGTTCTTATCCCAAACGGTTCTGTAAGCTGTCCTTCGTGAAGAACTCTGCGTGTCATGTCTTCATATGTTTTCTTTATTAAATTAATGATCTTCAGGGGAACTCCATAATGCCTCATCAATTTCCAAAGTGATTCTCTGTCTACACTGTCAAATGCCTTTTCGTAGTCGACAAATCCGATGTGGGTCTCTCTTGAGACAGAAATAATAGGCCTACCGGACCCTCAGACATGTCGTACAAGGCGACCAATATGAGATAGTGCATGACGGCCTCATCATTTAAAACAAACTGTAATATAAATGACCGCTACAGATGACCATACGTTCTCACTGTGCATATTTGCTGATGAACGAGTAGCAACATTGATATTAATACACTATCTGGAGCAAGATAACAGTACTACAGTATACGATAACAAACTGTACGATGAGGTTCAGACAATGTACGATGAGGTTCAGACAATGTACGATTAGGATCAGACAATGTACGATGAGGTTCAGACAATGTACGATGAGGTTCAGACAATGTACAATGAGGTTCAGACAATGTACGATTAGGTTCGGACAATGTACGATGAGGTTCAGACAATGTACGATGAGGTTCAGACAATGTACGATTAGGTTCAGACGCGTATGTGGATAAGTGAAGAGATATTGTACACGTTAAAGAGAAAATATGCAAGAAGAACATTTTTTACACCACAGTTACAAGCACAGCACCATCTGATCGACAAAACAAAACAGTAATTTCAACAGCACCCCCCGCGTTGTCTGTTGTGAGTCCCAGGTTGTCATGACAACTCAGCAAAACTGTCTACCCATCTACCTCTTGTTCTTCCCCATGCCAAACTACCAACCAATCATCTCTCTTCCCCATGCCATACAACCAACCAATCTTTCTTCCCCATGCCATACAACCAACCAATCTTCTACTCTTGCAGGCGCGTGGTGGAACATTATTGGGCTTCATTGGGAGAGTTCAGAACCAGAACAAAATATGTTAGTTCTGCATATTTGCAGAGCCCCCTTGGATGGGGAGAATGCACAGTATGTTACGCGTTTCTTCCTCCTAGCTTGGGACCAGAAGTGATGATCTTTTAAATTCAAGTCATGCTGAAGAAACTGGAGCTCATGACTTTAACTCAACATGTTTCGAAATGTTAGAAAACCCACAGGAAAAGCCTAGATCTACAGTATAAATAATACCAAGGATTCTTCAACCTGGTATTGGCTACAAAAGAGTGAGAAGCTCAGCAGCGCTAGTTAAACAACACCAATCAGGCTTCATTCTCATTAGACGCCCGAAATGTTTTAATGTCTCTCTCTCTATAGCGTGATAGTGACATCTTACGGGCTCGCCAGAGGAAGATGTACCCTAGTCTTCCTTGTCTTCTCGTGAATGGGCTCTAGGCGGTCCGTAAAAGTAAATGTAGTCCCACAACAGATACTGCCGTAGGGGGGTGAAGTGTTAGAGACTTCACAATACAAGGTCCAGCATCGAGAAGTGGGGTGACCAGTTCCCTTCCTCGCTGCCTTTTCCTTCCCTAACTCAAAGATCAGTCAGGTACCCATTTACAGCTCCGTAGCCGATTGACAGAGTGGTTAGAGGGCTGGTCTCTCGCGCAAAGGTGCCAGGTTCGAATCACGCTACCGACACGCTCCAGTCTACCCAGCAATTACCATAGACGTTTGCATTTAAAGGAGTAAATTATGTTTACAATCAATTTTTATATTTCAGTTTGGTTATACGTAAGCTTAACGATTTTCCCTTGGAATAAAAAACATTATTTGTGGTAGTGTGACGTATAATGGAAATAGAGCCTACAGTAATCTGACAATCTTTTGTGACCTCGTAACGTTCTAGGATTTGCTAGCAAAGCCATGCATTTACAGCCTGTGTTTACTCACTTTTTCGTCACGCCTCTTTTCTTTGAACATAAGCAAACGAAGTGTTTACAAACTTTCGTGACCTGCCCGTCATAACAGGTAGCGAATCAGGGTTGTTTACCTGTTATCAGTTGTCACTCAGGGACCTAAGACGCGTCAACAGTGAGAAATGCAGTTAGCGACCCATAGCTAGACTGCTTGTGTCAGGGTCAGCGAACCATAGCTGACCAAGACCCTACTCCACCTCCAAGTGGTGGTCCTGGAAACAGGCTGCATCACTGCAGTCTGGCTGAGCGAGTAGGGATCGAAGAGGGAAGGCTAACCTGGTCCCAAAAATGCCGTGCTGAAGTCGGATGTGTCGGCCGAAAGGCGCAAATATCGCAGTTTCGCTGTAAACGGACACAACGCAACCAACGTCCTTTTCAGGACTAACGAAGAAGAAGAAGAAGAAGTTGTCACTCAGAATTTTTGGATAGTCTAAGCACGTAGTTTTAGAATCATTGTGGAAAATGTGTTAACAGCATTCGTGATTTTCTGGTAATAGAAATTAGTGTTTACGTGTTTAAAAGAGTTAGCTTTTACCAATTAAAAGTGTTAGCTTTTACCATTATAATTCACTTTGATTTTCTAGCGTTAAAACTAGTGAAATAAAATAACGCGTAGCTATTACATACCAGATGTTCAGTTATCATGTTAATTTTCACCACACGCTTTCTCACTTAAGAAGAGACGGTTTTAGCTGATTGGTTAAATGCTAGGCGCGAATGATAGTGACAAAAAAGAATTCACGTTTTATTTCATTGTGCCTATTTATTATAAGTGCCTATTATTTAATATCATACGACTAAACTTTCAGACGCCGACCAAATTAATAGCTACTTAACGACCGGCGCTAGTTTGTGATAACTGACATTGTCCGCTGATCGTTAAGCGCGAGCAAGAGGGGAGAGAGTCGCATAACTCATTCAACCTACACTCGCTAAGCGACGGTCGATAGGATATGCTAAAGACACCGTGTGCCTTTTAAATTTAATCAGGGCTAACGGAGTGGATAAGAGATCGTCTTGCCCCCGTCTGTGTGCATATATGCAGCTATATAGAACAATAGCATTTTCCCATAAATGTTTCTTATATATTCCTAGCAGACCTGATCAAGGGCGTCCAGCGGTCTTTTGGTCTTTTCTTTTTTTACTGATTGGTTAATGTTGTATTTTTGTGGCTTGTGCGTCACCAATTTCATTGGTGAGCAAGTATTTGCCAACGATACATGAGAAACATTTTAACTTGTAAATTTAACTGGACTTACCAAACCCAGCAATATTTTTCCAATTTTATCAGCCCACTGGGGTGTAGAAAAAATAACATTCATTCCCGACTTCTGACAGTCGTATTCAAGCGTAGCATCCAGAATTTACGCTGTTTTCAGAATCGGCACTCTACCATAGAGTCAGCAGATAGGATTTTCACCATTTATCAATAGTAACATTTTTAGCAACCAGATGTTTCCCAATACTGTAAGTATTTTCCTCTGTTAACTCTGAACCTCAAGATCACGCTCTTGCATCAACTATTGGCGGTGACACTGTGTTCATCCAGGAAAAACCCACACCAGATTCGGCGTTCATCTCACTAGTCTTTATTTGTTAGAGGGTGGACTGGGGCCAATTTGGGAAATAAACCTGACATTTTATATAGTCAGGAAAAATTGTAATTCCAAGGGATATCACCAAGAGTAGGTAAGAGTGATTGAGTGGCCACTGTATGAAAGAGAGTGAGCCTTTTTCTTTGTTACAGGGACTTTACCAAAACTGGATTTGCTTAAACGTGTTAAATTTACTGGGTAGCCTATAGTAGGAACTTGTTTATTTTACTGTCTACTCTGTAACATAGTGCAAACCTTTGACCGTTGGGTTATTAACTTTTTGGGTTCTTTTCTCCATAGGGGGTGGGCACATTTATTCCGCTATTTCATATGTATGTAAATCTTTTTGTATTTGATCTTTCTTTAGATATTTGATGTTGTCAAGTTTAAATGATAATAAACAACAAAAGAAACTTAACTTTGTGTGTTGTCAGACCCATACCCAATTAACCGTAGTTTTTCACGTTTGTTTCTTGTTGTCACATAGCTGTATGTGTGTGTTTAAACTTATATTTATATGTATGAGGAGGGCAAGGTTGTCTTGTACTAACTTATAGTCGTATAAATAGGCTGGAATAGAGAAACTTACTCATTCCAGAGACATATCTTCTCCTTAAGCTATCACCCGTGAAATATATTTCTCAAACCTTTTTCTCACGTATCTATCACCATCCAATCTACTCAGACGGGACAAAAATAGACAGTAGTAGAAGCCACCTTCTGTCATAACTGACTATGGGAATGCGCCCCCGAGGAGATAGCCCTCAGCTGTTTGTTTCTTTTTTTTGGCTAGTGTTCTTTCGGCGTGCTCTTTTCGCTTCTGCTATCTGTGATAGCTTCTTTTTGCTTAATCTGTGCGGCATGGAGCATCGCCACTTGGGGGTAGCTTCATCCTCCCAAGTTGCTGTATTTATTTCCGATGCCTTTATGTCTCTCTTACACATACATCTGAACCCCATCTGCGGTCTTTTGCCATCATCATGTTGCCCCAAAAGTTAGCGTCCCTGGGTGGGCTCGAACCACCAACCTTTCTGTTAACAGCCGAACGCGCTAACTGACTGCGCATCACAGACGGTATTATTTGTATGTTAAATTTTTAATTATACATTTATTTATATATGGTTTTCTAAGGTGTCCGTAGCCTTCACTGGACAATCAATAAGGGTCCATGGAAAATAAAATAAATAAATAAAAAAATGGTTAAGAACCCATTGTCTTACCGCTTTAGAACACAAGGCGGAAAGCCAACTAAAACGTTGGGTTGGGGGGGGGGGGGGGGTGAAAAGGGGCAAGATGGCACTAAGCTGATTGACTTCCAAAACACTTTCAATGAAGGGGGGGGGGGGGGGGGGGGGAGACCCCTAGAAGGACTTGGTTTTTATCCTTGGACGTGCCTTTTACTTCTGTTTCTGTTGGCTGGTATGTGCTCTTTATGTCTGTAATTCTTTTATTTTTTCTGTCATTCTAATTTTTCTTTCTTTCTATCCTTCTTTCTTTCTTGCTATCATTCTCTCTTTCTTTCTATCAATCATTCATGCTGCCTTTATTTCTGTCATTCTGTCTTGCTTTCTGTCATTCTGTATATCTTGCTTTCATCCTGTCTTTCTGACTAATAACCAGTCTTTCTTTCTGACATTGTGACTTTCTTTCAAGTGCCTACAATTTACTCACCATTTAGGCATTTCTTTATGACTCACAAGCCTCGGCTTCACTTCTCTTTCTTTACTGGTACAATAGTCACTGAAGCCATCTAACGTAATCCACACTTACTATTAACGTTTGTAATACACCAGGTCATGTCAAATTTAATAGACCTTCGATTTCTTTGACAAAGAAGAGCAACAGGTAAAAGTCTGCCTGACAGGAACAAAGAATGGATCGGCTTTGTTTCGGCCCGATAATTTTTTAAAGTGTGTAAGGACAGAATAAAGCCGGGAATTATTTCGGTGTGACTTTCCACTGATACTGTATTTTTGGAAAGGACGCATCATAGACTCGCTTGATGTGTCATTGTCTACAAAGAGTATGTTAACAGAAACAACATATTACCTGTGACTAGATCGGCTACTGGAGTGTCAGGAAAAATGTTTTTAAAAGTATGTCAGGTAGTTTTATTTCCTACAGTTACAGGTGAAGAATGTAATGCAGGTTGGGGGGGGGGGGGGGGGGGGGGGGGGGGGTTGCCGATAAAAAGGTGCCATTTCTGTTACATGCACCGAAAAAGAACAGACACTATGGGACTTCAACATTTAAGAAACGGAAGAACGCTCGGATTTTTTGTTTGTGTTGGTTTTTTTCCTTGGGGGGGGGGGGGGGGGGGGGGGGGGGGGGGGGGGGGGGGGGGGGGGGGGGGGTGGGGAGGGAGGAGTGAGGGGGAAGAGGGGAAGGAGAGAGAGGGGGAGGGGGGGAGCGCAAAATGAATGAATATCCAGAGACAGAATGGTCAGAGCGCGTGCTTCTCGAGGAAAAGTTATCGGGTTCGAAACCAGGTAGGGTCACGTTCCAGTAACCCATCTGTAAACGGGTATCTGACTCTGC
Source organism: Oreohelix idahoensis (assembly GCA_024509875.1). Classification (NCBI taxonomy): domain Eukaryota; kingdom Metazoa; phylum Mollusca; class Gastropoda; order Stylommatophora; family Oreohelicidae; genus Oreohelix; species Oreohelix idahoensis. The sequence goes on from JAMPIV010016257.1 coordinate 10,057, forward strand.
CAATGAGTTAGGGAAGGTAAAGGTACAGAGTAAGGGAACAGGTGGACCCACCTCATAAAGTTGAGACCTGTGACAGTGACTTTTCTAAAACACGTCACTCCCGTTAGACAGTAACTGTTATGAAATTATCTTCCTTTTTTTTTTTTAAACAAACTGATATTGTTTTTAATATCATAAACTTCCATAGAAGTCATTTGTTTAACTATTTCGCCTGCCAAACCATAATTTCTATGTTTTTTATAATCTTTTCTTTGAGATAACAGGATGTTTACGAAGGAATTTTTTGGTCGTGTTTAAACAGAACAACCAATTCTTAAATATTTTAATTAATATTTCGTGTTTAACCCACACACAAAACAAACGGTAAGACACACCAGAAATACGTGGACGAACACAAATTCATATAAAATACACAGATACAGAACATTAACATTCCAAGAAAAACTTAAAATATTACAGGACATGTAAATTAGTCACTTGCTTAAACCAGTCACTTTCATGTCAAAATGATACTCTAGTCACGACGATAAAAATCACTTCCTGATCTTAGAACACTCAGCAGATAATGCTGACCTCATTTCGACTGTCACATTTTTTTTTTTAAAAACGCGCTTTAAACCGAATTCCTAATGAAAGTGTAACTAAAATTCCTGCTGTTTCAGAACCGGTTCACTAAATAGAACATTAAACATTCTAGAATACACGGCACCAAATAAAGTGATGGACCCTCTGTTTTGTGAGAGGGGAAAACAAAGTTTCTTGCTGAATTTTTTAATATATATCGCTGATTATAATTGTGCGTATAAATACAGCGCTGTCGCGATTACGACCGTAACCCATGCGCGTAATTTGAGATTCGCGTAACTGGAGACACTTTTCTTCGTAGAAATTATGTACAAACTAGCAATAACCAGTCAAACTTGACGGGTTTTTAATTATAGTGTGCTGTTTCCGTTCCCAGATGAGCAGATAGAAGTACATTCTAAGAGAGTTTTTGGTTTCTTTCCATTATACAGTGTAATCAAACTGTTCATGAACACCGTCATTTGAACGCTTTTCTTTGTTGATTGTAAATATTTTCGGGAGAGTATATATAATGAAACAATACAATTTTTCAACACGGTTGCATTCCTCAGCTGTGACCAACGTACACACGGCGAGAATTGTTGTTTTAGAATCAATTTTAAAGTTATTAGATGACAACGTTTCGTGTGAAAGTGCATGGATTGTTCCATCTTGATCAGTATGTGTCAAACCGTTCAAATACAATTCACTTAGGTATGTTATTGGCTCATGCACACCAATTTTTATACACTTTTTCTTTGTCGCGCGCTACTAATTTCGTGAAAGAATAAGGAAAATAAATAAATAAAACCAAAGTATTTCTTTTATATAACACCCACGCCGCGCAAGTTGCACACCGTGCGTTGCGCAATTTTTTTTCTGGCGCGAGTTACTATTTTGAGTGAGACCGACCGACGTAAAATACATCGGTTATTATGTTAGTTGGGAATTGGGGGATGCGTCTGCAAAGTATATTAGAATAAAAGATAGGCCCATAGCAGAAACTGCCGTGTTAGAGACCTAAATATTAGGTCCAGCATCAAGAGGCGGGGGTGATCAGTTCCCTTCCTCGCTGCCGTTTCCTTCCCTAACTCACAGAGCAGTCAAGTACCCATTTACAATTGTGTAGACTGGAGCGTGTCGATACCGTGATTCGAAACCGACACCTTTGCCGCGAGAGACCACTCAGCCAATCGGACGCTCATATTCAAATTTAAAAATATTTTTAAAAAAAAAGGCACAAAAAAACTTCTTCTTCTTCTTTGATCCTTAGCCGCCGACCGTCAAAGCAGTCAGTGGCCATCACGCCTAGTGGCGTCTTGTAGGGCAACAACAATTGATTCCACTTTGCTCGGTCGGTGGCCATCCTTCGTACAGTGCCCCAACTCTGGTTCATTCTTTGCATCTCAGCCTCCACAGTCCTCCGCCAGGTTGTTTTTGGTCGGCCTCTCTTTCGTTTTCCTTCAGGGGTCCAAAGCATAGCTGTTCTTGTGATGGCATCGGGGTCTCTTCTGAGGACATGGCCAACCCAGCTCCAGCGTCTGCCAGCTATGATGGTGTGCATGTCCTCTTTCTTGCTCCGAGTAAGCAGATCTTGGTTGGTGATGGTATTCGGCCAAAAGATTCGGTGAATTTTTCTTAGGCATGTTGTGTGACAAGAGGACAATTTCGACATTTCCTTCTCTGTAACTCTCCAGCATTCTGCACCATAGAGAAGCACAGAAAGCACACAGCTCTGACATAATCTTAATTTTGTCTTGTGCTGTATTGAGAGGACTTCCAGATGTTGTTTAGGCTAAAGAAGGCTGTTCTTGCCTTATTCATTCTGATGTTGATGTCTTTGCCTGCCCCGCCATCTGGTGTTACTATGCATCCTAGATATGTGAAGGTGTCTGTCTGTACCAGTTGCTGATTCCTTACTGATATGGGCTCAGGGTTGCTCACATTTAGCGTCATGACCTCGGACTTCCTTAAATTGATGTTCAAGCCCACCTGCTGGCTAAACTTATTAAGTCTGTCCGTTTTTTCCTGGATGTGTTGATGTGAATGTGCTAGTAGTGCAATGTCATCTGCATATTCCAGATCTTCTAATGTAGAAAATGTAGTCCATCTTATTCCTCTTGGACTGCCCTCCGTTGTCTGTCGCATCACCCAGTCTATGACTGTTAAAAATAGAGTGACAAAAAAACTTATTTAAAAGATAAATACCATAAAATCAAAACCTGAAATTACGAATTTTAACAGATGTAACGAACATTTCGCAACTGTGCCCAAAAAGATGAAATACTCTAATATTTAGGTATGGCTTATATAAGATGAAATTCTTCCATAGCGACAGGAAGGCGTTTAAGATATGTGTCGTAACTTCACAGGCTATCAAGGTCACAGAGATGGTCATTCATGAGCCTTTATTTCTCTATGAAACACAGACCTTCACTCCAAGCCTTCGGTATCCTGTGCTATCCATTCAATTCTTTTCACGTTGTCTTCATACCTTTAAATGTCTGTTCCCAATTTCCTTATACTTTCGTTTTTTCTTCTTAAATTTCCCCCATTTTGTTACCTCAAATATGTGGGTCTCATCAATGCCAGCGTTCCTTCCTCACATTACGTCCCAATGGTATTTGTCTGACTCTGTTCATCAGTTCCGCATTGCTGACCTTGTCATACAATTTTAATCCTGTTATATGCTAGCACGTATTTATGAAGGTCTGTGATTTCTTGGTCTGCAGAGATGTGGTCTTACAGACAATTTTAAAAATCACTGGACATCTAAAAAGACTTAATAATGAAATCTAGTCAGTGGCCGATCAAATAGGAAGGTTATTACAAACAATACAAAGAAGTAAGGTGTCCTTTTCCAACATGGTACGAAACTAGGTAGTTTGAAGACATTGTCACATTCTTAACTGAAATACAAGACAGGACAACAATGACATAAAATTTGGACTATCTAACAGCATGGGGTGGAGGATAGGCAAATATGAAACTAATAACAAACCATCAATTATAAGACACCTGAAAGCAGCATGATCATTTACGCCAGTCGGCATGACACTTTACTAAGACCTCCATTTAGGAAAGAGGCACCAGTCAATTCTGGTAGCTATATTAATTAGGTTGTTGGTGGCAACAAAGACAGATATAGAAGAGCAAACAATGACATCCCAGTAAGAATACAACAAACAAGAGAAGACACAGTACTGGGAAACAAAGTATAAGGAAACAAAAAGAAATGGAAGTCTAACAAATCAAGTACAAAGAAAACACAATCAACACATACTGTCATAATATGGTGCTTGCATGGAATAGAAGGATTAAAACGGTATGAAAATCCAATGTGGAACTGATGACAAGAACCAGAAAATAACCAGTGGAACATGACGTATTGAGAGGACATTAACCAATAATGACATCAGATTCATTTATGTACATATCAGTTCCTTGTAGAGTTTTTTTTTTCCAGCAAACTCACGACAAGTTTTCCTAGCTTGTGCCACCTTTTCATGTCTTTTTTTCTCACTGTCTTTCATTGCCTCCATTAGTGATTGTTCAGATTTCTGCACGACTTAAAGATTCCACAGGATGGTGTAGCCGGACTGATGCCCTACTCTCCTATGTCACAGATAGTGGAGAATAATAGCTACAGATAACAAAAAACGGACAACAGGTAGTGGATATCAACAGATACTGCCAATAGAATGCATACTGGGCAGCCGCAAATATAAGCAGAAGATAGTGGAGATCAATAGATATAAAAGGCAGACAGTGGATATTAATAAATACAGACAGTAGATAGTGGAGATCAAAAGATAAAGTCAGTAGATAGTTGCGATTAACAAATAGAGATCAATAGAGACAGCAGATAGTGCCAATCAATAAATACAGAAAGGAGATAACAGAGATCACTACACATAGTGACAGCAGATAATGGAGATCAATAGACACAGAGAGTAGATAGTGTAATTATTTAAAAAAAACAGTAGCCTAGATAGTGGAGATCAATAGATACAGCAGAGAGTGGAGATCAACAGAAACAGAGTAGACACTGGAGACCTACAGATACAGATATACAGATTGCAGATAGGAGACCTACAGTTATACAGGCCACAGATAGTGGAGACCTACAGATACAGACATACATATAATGTAAATAAACAGATACAGACAGTAGATAGTGGAGATTAATGGATATAGGCAGCAGATATGGAGATCAATAGACACAGACAGTAGATAATAGAGATAAAGCATACAGCCAGTAGATAGTAGAAATCAATAGATTCAGACAGCGATAATGAAGACCAATAGGTAAAGAAAGTGAAGTGTAGGCCTCTATATCAATAGATACAGACAGTAGATCAATAGATCCATACAGTGAATAAGCGGAGATCAACAGATACACAAACTAAACTGTGGACATGAAAAACACAACAGATTTTTTTCACTAGTAGGGAGAGAGCATAAAAAATTTCTATTATAAACAGTAAATTAACAGATGCAGACAACAGAAAGAAGACATCAATAAACAGTTAAGGTACATGTTAACAAATAAACAGATCAAGTGATAAAACGTAGGAATAGAACATCAGTCGATTGAAGCGAGTGGTGTGTTGTATAAGTAGGCCTAACTAGATTAGCGATATGTTCAATAACTGAGATACAGTAATTAGGATTATTACATTAGGCCTAATCTATATAAGGTAATGTAGATTATCACATTCATCTATAGCCTACTAGATTAGTAAATAAATACTGTCCTGATTTGAGAACGCTGCAAGCCCTCAAGAAAGCCTGAGGAAGCAAGTTTTGTTTATTGTTTGCCAACGAAAGCATCTACTCACCTGAGAAAAGATAGCTGTATGGATCCAGTCAAAGCAGTTTCCGTTCCTTCCATTACTCGTTCACAACACATACACACACGTACAGGTCACATTAGTGTAGTCCGCCACACACATGCAAGAATGAATGAAGCAACACGGATGAACGAATAGCGCGCGAGAAGACACATCCATGGAATAGTTCTAACTTATTATCGATGTGTAGCCACATTAGTAAAATGTCGGATTCAGCATTAAACACAAAGGCGAGGATCTGTCGTGGGGTTTTTGAGTGAGGGAGTCAACTGATAAGAGACGAGTGAACTTCTCCACACCGGCTCAGTGTGCGAGCGAAGAGAGAATTGTACACAGAAGACACGGGCTGAAAGAGCCTTGCATAGTTCAGAGGTTACCAATTTTTTGATTGCCATACTTCTCCGGCTTTTAGTAAATCTTCGAACACCTCCAAGTCAATATGACAGGAAATAAATCCTAGATCTATTTGCATACACATAGAAAAATAAACCAGTGGATTAATTAATTTTTCCTAAAGCAAACTTTATTCGATACATAAAAACACTTTTAATGTAGGGTGTCCCTACAGTCATAGTGCTATTTTTAACTTTGGATGTACACGTAATAAAAACACTATCAGCGACGTTTAACAACATAATTTATCAAGTTTTAACACAATACAGTTACAATTTTTAAGCGTCAACATAACCGCCATCTTTCGTGACACATCATTTCAGTCTGATTTTCCAACACACAATTTACATTTTCTTTTACTGTAAACATTTTCTATCAGTTCTAGGATCTAAAAGAAAGTCAAAATTAGTAACACTAACATTTTTTTAAAAGTCATACATTATGATTTAATATTGTTGATGTATCTATATCTTGTCTCGATGTTTATCTTGTTTTCTTACTAGAGTTACTTGCCCTTAGGCTAACTCTTCTACTTCCTCCTACTTCTAAGATGGCGAATTAAACATGTCGAGTTTGTATCCTGTGTTCAGTCTTCGTGATTAGACTTCATAACGTGAGAATGTATGACAGCCAGCCACGTCTCATTATATCTTACAATATTTACTACACACAACAGTAAATATCAACATGGTGGCAGCGGTGTTTATTTCTACAGAATTCGAACTATTCTGCTGACACGTGTGCTGACGTCATAGACTTGAGGTGAGAGGAAAATAAACTGGTAAAACCAAGTTTAACTCTTCTGTTGGTAGGTTATTGCTTGCATACCATTATTAGACATTTCGTCATGGCAGAACGGCCCATGTTTCGGTTACCACCCTGCCTAGACATAAATAACGTCGAACCAGACACATTTCGTAAATGGAGACGACAGTTAGAACTATACATGCATGCATCAGAGGTGGCCTCTAAACCTGATCCCATTCGGGCGGCCATCATCTTACACTGTGCTGGACCTCAAGCTGTTGAAGTTTTTGATCAACTTGCAGAGGAAGGAGATCACTCTAATCCTACTAAAATTCTCGATTTGCTCCAGAACCATTACAGCTCACGAAGCAATGAAGTATTACATACATTCAGATTCTGGAACACACCTCTTCAAGAGCCTTTTAATTCCTTTTTGACTGAGCTGAGAACTAAGGCAGATTTGTGCAACTTTAACGACAAGGATCGTATGATAAGAGACAAAATTGTCTTTACTGTTAACAAAAGGTTACAAGAGAAGCTCTTGAGAGAAGCTGACCTCGATCTAAAGAAAGCCATTCACATATGCAGAGTCTTTGAGCAAACTGGAAAAGACGTAAGTGAGATGAATAATACAGTACAACCTTCTGAAGCAAGGGTTGAAAAGGTACAGAAAAAATCACTCAACCATAAACCTCCCAAGAGAGACACTGGGCATGCTGCTGGTAAAGCCTGTCAAAGTAACACTGACAGTGGGTACTTTGAACCTAGAAAGGAGTGTCATTACTGTGGACAGAAACATCTATTGATTAAGAAAAAGTGTCCTGCAGGGGGGAAGTTTTGCTCAAACTGTGGGGGAAGAAACCATTTCAAAGTTAAATGCAAGAAAGTTCACACTGTTCACACAGAGTCAGTGGAAGATTCTGAAGTTTTTCTTAACTGTGTGAAGTCTAGCAAAGCCTGTACATCTGCACAACTCATTGTCAATGGAAAAATGGTAAAATTTCAGCTAGACACAGCAGCTGATGTGAATACAATCTGTCAACGCTTTGTGATGCAAGAACAATTGTTACCCACTAAACAGAGGCTTGTTATGTGGAATGGTACTAAGATGACTCCACTGGAAGAAGTTCTATTAACTGCTGAGAATCCTAAGACTGGGACAAAACACAATATAAGGTTTACTGTTGTGAAAAATAGATTCACATGTCTGCTGGGCAACAACACACTCCAGGATCTACAGTTTGTGACAGTCAACACAAACAAATTTATTGCTAAAATGGTTACTGACAGTTCAGAAAATGATCATAACTCTAATAACCATCTAGGTGTCCTGGGTGAAGCCGTGTTGCATATTGATCCTAATATTCGTCCAAAGGCACTGCCGTGCAGGAAAATACCATTTTCACTTAAGAGCAAGGTAAAGTCAGAGCTTCAAAATCTAATGAACAGAGGTATATTAATACCAGTAGAGGAACTGACTGAATGGGTTAACCAAATGGCTGCGGTTGAAGTCTGATGGTTCCTTAAGAATATGCATTGATCCTAGACCCCTGAATGAGGCTTTGCAGAGGGAGCATTACAGATTACCAACTTTGGATGATGTATTGCCTGAACTCAACAGTGTCAAGATTTTCACAAAGCTGGATATCAAGGAAGCATTCTGGCATATCAAACTTGATGAGAAGTCTAGTAAACTTACAGCAATGATTACACCTTATGGTAGGTTCAGATGGTCTAGATTACCATTTGCATTGAATGTAAGCAGTGAAATTTTCCAGAGGCATCTAGCACAAGCTCTTGAAGGTCTTCATGGTTGCATCAATGTTGCTGATGACATAGTTATTGCAGGTTGTGGATCAAACAGACAGCAAGCAATTAAGGACCATGATCTGAAGCTTAAAGCACTGAAACATAGGTGTAAAGAGAAAGGCATTAAACTGAATGAAGCTAAAGCTCAAGAGAAGAAAGAAGAAATTACCTTCAGGGGTCACCTTATTACCGCTCGAGGTGTTGAACCAGACAAGAAAAAGGTTGAGACAATACTAAACATGCCCGTTCCTAAGGATTGTCATGAGGTTCGCAGATTTTGCGGCATGATACAGTACCTAGCAAAGTTCCTCAACAATCTTTCAGAAGTTCTTCATCCAATAAGAGAACTTACCCGTAAGGATACTCCCTTTATCTGGTCTGCTGAATGTGAACAAGCTTTCAAGAGAGTCAAGAAACTGATTACTTCTACTCCAGTACTCGCATACTATGATCCTGATGAATCTTTGTGTATTCAAGTTGATAGTAGCAGCTATGGACTTGGGGCTGTCCTCCTACAAAATGGTCATCCAATAGAGTTTGCTTCTAGAGCTCTAACTGAAACAGAACAACACTGGGCTCAAATTGAGAAGGAACTCTTAGCTGTTGTATATGGTTTGGAACGCTTTGACCAGTACACTTATGAAAGGAAAGTTACAATCATCAACGACCATAAACCTTTGGCAGCCATCGTGAAGAAACCTCTGAGTCAAATTCCTCGAAGACTGCAGAATTTACTGATGCGCAGCCATCGATATGACTTTGAATTCCAATGGGTACAAGGTTCCGATCTTCTTATAGCCGACACACTGTCCAGAGTTTGTATTCATAATGTCACATTGGATCTCTCCACATGTAAGCCTACCTTGCCGTGGTTGGAGAGCTTGAGCGCCTCAATGATCCCGGGAGCTATGCCGGCGGGAGTTTTACTCCTGGCAGGGTCACCCAAGCCGGACAGGTCCTGGGTGAGGGGCCAGACTAAATGGGCTGAGGAGTGGGTGGAACCCTATAGGTGTAGATGCAGAACCCACCGGCGAGTGGTACATGCTCTGGTCTGCACCAATCCACCCCCACTTCATGGGTTAAATGCTTTCTTGCCTCATTCTTCACTGTTTGTCGTCTATCACGCCCATGGCGACCGTTGCCTCAATTGGCTGTGTGTGGTGTACCCGGAAACGGGGCCTCCCAGTACTGAGGCAAAGTTAAGTCCCCGATGTCACTTATCGGTGCAGAATTGAGAGAGATGGCTGAGCATCACAATCCCTCATGTGTTGCAGCATGATGAGAACCCAGCATTGCACACTGAGCTTGGGGGGATCACTTGGGCACCAGACTTAATACTGGCTCTTGACTGGATGGCCGCATGCAGGAGATTTCTACAATGGAGGGTTGGCAGGTGGTGGGTATCGGGAAGTGGCTCTGTGCAGGACGTGAGGATTCCTTGGGAGAGCCCCGAACCAGAGCACAGCATTGTGCAAGCTCTGCATAGTTGGAGAGCCCCCTGGATGACGGGGAATGCACAGTGTGCTACCCCACCTATCCCCAACTGCTAACTTAGAACCAGAAGTGGGGTCCTCTGTATGCGTGCCAGGCCAGGATAAAATGCCTGGGAAAGAGACTGGAGCTCAGAACTCCCTAACTCAGAGTTGCAGGATGGCAGGAAAGACAGGGCTATTTTGAAGATAACGCAACCATATTTTCACCATACGAGCTCGGACGCCGCCTCGGTAAACAAGGTCCGCGCAGAGCAGTGACACCCCCAGGCTGCTTGCGAATAGTCTACTACTGGGAACATAAACAGATTAGGGATGAGCCCACTCTCCCGTTGAACAGGTGCTAAAGTCGTAGATACTGGGCCAGAAGGCGCACCGGAAACCACAGTATCATGCAACTCGCTTTTTTTTTTTCTATGGAGAGTACACCGTCAAATAAATCTCGTTCTGGTGCTCGCCCTGTGGAGCTCCACCAGGCAGGTGCAGTGCCGGGCTCTGAGCCTCGACAGAGCCCACCCTCAGCTACTGGAGGACCCTGTAGACCGTCTTGTGGAGTCAACAGACGGCGGAGGAGAACTACTGACCAAAACAAAACAGAAAAAGAGAAACCCAGAGTGCCACTTGTCATGATGCACTGGAATGCAGAGGGAGTGAACAGCAAGCAGGCTGGATACAGCAAAAAGACAGAGCTGGAAAACATCTTGTATGAGAAGCAAGTCAGTGTTTGCTGTATCCAAGAGACTCACTTGAAAGCAGATCAAACCTTTAAAATAAGGGGATATCAATGCTTCAGATCCGACAGACAAGATAGACGAAAAGGAGGAGTACTTACTCTTGTAAGGAATAACATTCCTGCACACGAAAGGAAAACCTTCATGGATGGAGCAGAATATCAGCTGCTGCAGATAAAGGTAGACAAGATGGAAATAGAACTCCTGAACTATTACTGTCCGAACAACAAACCCCTGAGTCTCAGCTCTATACAGGTACCAGCCACCAACTTTATAGCAGTTGGAGACTTTAATAGCCACTCCCAGAGCTGGGGCTATAACCATCTGGATCACAGAGGTGAAGAGGTTGAAACTTGGCAAGATGATCACTCCCTAATCCTAGTCAATAATGCCACAGATACTCCTACCTTCTACTCCAGAGGATGGCACACAACCTCAACACCAGATCTTGCCTTCTCCACACCAGATATAGCTGGATCTATTAGTAGAGAAGTAGGAGACCAACTAGGGGGAAGCGACCATCGCCCAATCTTTCTTACTGTCCAGAGTGCAACTCTCAGTACAGGCCCAGCCATTACAAGATGGAACTACAAAAAAGCCAACTGGGGTTTATTCAGGCATCAGGTGAACACGCTGCTGTCTACCCTCAAGGTACAGAACAGAGACATTAATGAAGTGGTAAAAGACTTCAACAGATGCATACTACAAGCTGCAAAAGAAACCATTCCCAAAGGATGCCGGCGTAACTACATACCATACTGGTCCAGCACACTCCAAGAACGTCAGGAAGCTATGGACAAGGCTAGAAAGGACGCAGAGTCTCAGCCTTCACTTGAAACTCACAACAAATGGAAAAAGGCTGTAGCAGAGTTTCAGAGAACAAAGCTAGAAGAAAAGCGGAAAAGCTGGAGAACTAAAACGGCATCGCTGAACCTTGAGAAAGACGGCAGGAAACTTTGGAGATTAGTCAAGTCTCTAAATGAAGAGCATTCCTCACCAAGGCAGACTATCACATTGGATGAAGGTGGCAAACTTTTCAGAGGAAAACAAGCTGCAGACTTGTTTGCTAGAAGATACAGTTCAGAAAGCAACTTACCCATTAACATAGACCATCAGAGAGAGATAAGAAAAGAAATACTGGCAACCATGGGACAGACAGATACTCCTGCCCCAATGAGGGAACCCATCACACTAGGAGAACTACAGAAGGCTATTTCCAAGCTTAAGTTTCAAAAGTCACCCGGCCCAGACAAAATCAGCAACGAAATGCTAGTAAATCTGAGCTCAGCAGCAAAGACAAAACTGCTTGAGATATTCAACCACAGCTGGTTGAAAGGAACGGTACCCCAAGTATGGAGAGAAGCCATCACAATACCCATACTAAAGAAAGGGAAATGTAAGACCGAGGCTGCAAGTTACCGGCCAATCAGTCTCACAAGCTGTGTTGGGAAGACTATGGAGCGAATAGTCAACCACAGATTGAAATGGTATTTAGAGTCTGAGCAGATCCTGGTGCCGGAACAAGCTGGATTTAGAGAATGCTACAGTATAGAAGACCAAGTTACTTACTTGTCTCAAGCAATAGAAGATGCCTTCCAGGAGAAGAAAAAGGTCCTAACGATCTGGGTCGACTTCAAGCAGGCCTTTGACAAGGTGTGGAAAGATGGCCTCATTGCAAAACTTAGGAGAAGTGGAATCCAAGGCAACATGATGAAATGGATCCAGTCATACTTGCATAACAGGAGAACTAGAGTCACTCTTGACGGTCTGCAGAGCAGAAAAGTGTTGCTCCATCAGGGGGTACCTCAAGGAGGAGTAATTTCCCCAACACTCTTCCTTGTTTACATCAATGACCTGGTGAAAGATCTCCCTGCAGGAGTGAAAGCTGCCTTATATGCAGATGACCTAGTACTCTGGTGCGCTGATGAAAATGTCACCACAGCAAATTATAGAATGCAGCGGGCAGCAGACATGCTAGTGTCATGGGCAGAGAAATGGCTTATCACAATAAACACAGACAAAACCTCCACAACACTGTTCTCCCTCGCCCCCAAGGACAAATCAGCTAACATACACCTAGGGACAACCGTGATCAAGGAAGAAAGCTACCCCACCTATCTTGGGGTGACATTTGACCAAAGGCTTACATGGAATAAGCATATTGAAAATGCAGAAGGAAAGGCCCGAAGACGACTAGGCATACTCAGAAAAATTAGCAGGTACCAACTGGGGAGCAAATGAACGAAATCTAAAGAAGATTTATAATGGAGTAATAAGACCACACTTAGAGTTTAGCTCAGCAGCATGGTCATCAGCTGCTAACTCACATCTGCAGTCTTTGGACAAGGTGCAAAATCAAGCTCTCAGGCTCATTACAGGAGCCATGAAAACTACACCAATAACAGAGATGCAGAAGGTTGCTGGATTACAGACATTGTCCCATAGAAGAGACACAAAAACCATGATCCAGATGGAAAAGTACAACAGTATGCCAATGCACCCAATGAAGGCAAGACTAGACGATCTGGCATTGGGACGTCTAAAGCGTAGCAGCTTTGTGCATCGGGGGAAAAGACTTATAAGACAGCATCAAGAAGACCTATCCATGAAGACAACACCACTGAAGCCCACCCTATACCCTGTACCATGGGAGCAGACCAGCAGTGCCCTCCAAATTAATACAACAGTCAGTGGTCTCACAAGTGGATGTGAGTATAATGATCTGAAAAACGAACTGCTACATTGAGTATGATCCAAGAAAGCTATCCCGATCAATCATGGATACATGCCTATACAGATGGATCAGCAACTAATGCTGTTAGGAATGGAGGTGCTGGTATCTTTATCTCATATCCTGACAACCACTATGAGACTAGGCACATTCCCACTGGTAAATTCTGTTCCAACTATACAGCTGAGGTTCAAGCTCTAGAGCAAGCTGCAAATATGATTTATAACACCAACTCTGACTGCCACCAGGTAGTCATCCTCACAGATGCACTGTCTGTCCTGCATGCTCTCAAGGGTGGTAAACTCCCGCATCTGAGAAATGAACTAAACAAGGTAGCTGCCAAAAAGAGAACCATACTTCAGGGGGTACCATCTCATTGTGGTGTACCCGGAAATGAAAAGGCAGATAAACTTGCAAAAAAGGGAAGAATGTGAACAAGAAGATAATGAAGTCACATACTTTGAGAAAAAGAGAGCTATCCAGACTATCAGAAGAGAACAGAACCAACCCAAAGACGACTATCACACTCTCGACCGGCAGGGACAGACAACTATTTTTCGACTCAGGACAGGGCATAACAAACTGAATAAACACATGCACAAGCTACGATTGTCTGCTTCACCACTGTGCACATGTGGATTAAACGAACAAACTGCTGAGCATGTTCTACAGGACTGTCCTCTGTATGACCAGTTAAGAAAGATATACTGGCCCAATGACTCAACACTAAACTCAAAGCTATATGGAGTTAAAGAGGAACTTCAAACAACAGTCGAATTCATCATGAGAACTCGTCTGACGGTGTAATCATCAAAGATGCGATCGCAAGAAGAAGAAGAAGTCACATTGGATTCCTTAGCTGATAGAGAGAGCAATGCAGGAGCTGATGCACCTGTAAGATTACCTGAAATACCAGATGTGATGATGGAAAAGATTAAAGCTGAAACTCTCAAAGACAGTGTGCTCCAGAGGTTGAAATCGACCATTTTGGATGGGTGGCCTAAAAGAAAGTCTGATGTACCAGCTGAGCTTATGCCTTATTTTGACATTCGTGACACTCTGACAACAGAACAAGGCATAATACTCAAAGGAGAGCGTATTCTTATCCCAAAAGCACTGAGGCCTGAAATCAAGCAGAAGCTATACGCTGCTCATCTTGCATTTGACAGCATGATGCGCCGGGCCAGAAGTTGCCTGATTTGGATCGGCATGACAGCTGAGATTCGACAGATAGCTGACAGTTGTCCAGAATGTCAAGAAACGAAGGCAAGGAATACTAAAGAACCTTTAAACCAACACTCAAGAGGTTTATCACCCTGGGAGAAAGTTGGCACTGACATCTTTATTATAGAAGGCCGATATTATTTAGTTCTGATTGACTATTTTTCCAACTTCATTGAAGTAGACTTTCTACCTACAATGACAGCACAGTTAGTCATCAGGAAATTGAAGTCTCATTTTGCTCGTTATGGTGTTCCCAAAGTTATTGTATCTGACCAAAGTACTCAGTTTACATCTGCACAGTTCAGATCATTTACTGCTAGATGGGGAATACTTCATGTCAAATCAGCACCAGGTCACCATAAAGCCAATGGATTAGCTGAATCTGCTGTGAAACTCATTAAGGGAATGATGAGTAAGACTGTTCAAAACAACACAGATGCATATGAGGCACTACTTGAACTTCGTAATACGCCAAGACAAGGGTTTGATCAAAGTCCGGCAGAAATACTGTTCAACAGGAAACTGCGTACACTGATACCTTCTGCAGTGAAATCCGTTGCATCTCACAGTAGAGTTATTGAAAGTAGAGGCAAGAGAGACAGATCAGTGAAGACGTATTATGATAAAACTGCTCATGATCTGCCCAAGTTGTCTCACCAGCCAATCTACTATCAAGACCCTGAACAACCAAACTGGCAACCTGGAAGGATCGATAAGAGGCTCTCTGAAAGACCTAAAACAACACCTTTCACACCTGATCCCGAGGACCTGGAAATTGATGTCTCCTCTCCAGCTCTACCCGAGCAACAGATTGTTTTGCCAGACATGGAAAACACTAGTGAAGTGAACATTTCCAATCCTCCAGAAGTTGATCCTTCAACTCCAACTACTTCTAGTCCTGGGAAAGCTGGCAAAGAACATTCTCTCCTACCATTTTGTCCTAAGAGACCTCAAAGAGATCGCAAGAAACCCTCTTGGATGAATGACTTTGTTCACTCATAAAGAAGGGGGGATGTTGATGTATCTATATCTTGTCTCGATGTTTATCTTGTTTCTTACTAGAGTTACTTGCCCTTAGGCTAACTCTTCTACTTCCTCCTACTTCTAAGATGGCGAATTAAACATGTCGAGTTTGTATCCTGTGTTCAGGCTTCGTGATTAAACTTCATAACGTGAGAATGTATGACAGCCAGCCACGTCTCATTATATCTTACAATATTTACTACACACAACAGTAAATATCAACAAATATGCTGTTTATAATCAGGGACCCGAAACGGGAGCAAAGAATAGTAGCATTGTACCCTACCAGGCATGTCGTAAAAACCGACCAAGAAGTGTTTGGTACAAGGCTGGTTACCCGTAAAAAAAATGTTTTAACACAAAAACGTCAATAAACACTGTGGATAAGTCAATTATAGAATATAAATCAACTCAGCCACCCAAGACAGAAGAAGGTCCCCTGGAAAAAAGGCGCATGAAGCAACTCAGAAAGCCGAAAGGAGTCTGGGTTGCCGACTAACCTTTTTTCGTCTAGGAAAATCTCCAGAATGAGCACCTAGAATTTTCGTACTCTACATGAACAAGGGAAAACTGCACACGTAGCAGCAGAAATATGGAATTACAGGATTGATATCCTGGGTCTCTGCGAGACAAGGTGGAAGGGCATAGAGAGGAAGAAAATGATCACAGGAGAAATGGTGTTGTCCTCGGGACATGAGAAGGAAGATGCCCACCACAGTGTAGAGATGGCTCTAATGCTATATAGGGAAGCACAGAAAGCACGTATATAATGGGAAGCAATGTGACCTTGAATTATAACAGCAATGTTTAAAACAGCTAAAAAGAAAATAAATATAAACACCCTGCAGTGTTATGTACCAACCAATGATGAAGAAAAATATGCGAAAGAAGAATTTTACACCAGACTACAAAATGTCTTGGCTAAAAAGAAAAGAAAGGACATCACAATTTTGATGAGGAACCTAAACGCAAAAATAGGAACAGACAACACCGGCTTTGAAGAAATCATGGGAAAACATGGATTAGGTACGATGATTGCAAATGAGGAACTATTACCAAACTTCTGTACTTCAAATCAACTAGCTATAGGAGGAAGCATATTTCCACATAAAAGAATACATAAAGCATCATGTATATCACAAGACCACAGAACCGAGAATCAGATTGATCACATTTGCATAAATAAGAAACTTATCATTAAATCACGTAAAGGTATATAGAGGAGCAGATGTGGTAACATATCACCATCTTCTGTTAGCCAAAATACAATTAAAACTCAAGAAATTTACAACAGTACATAGCTATAGACATCAGTATAATGTGAGATATCTAAGAAATCAGGAAATAAGAGAAACATTTTCAGTCACAGTATTCAATAAATACCAAGTACACTGTACTCCAACAGCTGGAAGATGAAGCAGATACGGAAGACCACTGACAACAAGTAAAAAAATTAATGGAACGAGACATGTGGAGAAGTACTGAGAAAAAGAGAACATCGGCACAAAGCATGGATAACAACAGAAACCATAAACAAGATAGAAGACAGGAAAAACACGAAAGCAGATTTAATCAAAAGCAAAACCAGAAGCTCCAACACTAAGGCAAATGAAGTGTACATAGAAGCAAACAAAGAAGTAAGAAGAAACATCAAATGCGACAAGAGGAAGTATATTGAAGAGCTGGCAAGGGAAGCAGAAGAAGCTGCAGCCAAAGGAAATATGAGGGACCTGTACAACAACACAAAGAAGCTAAGCAAGCAAATTGCCTCATCAAAAATAAGGATGGAAAATTGCTTAGTAATACACAAGAACAAATGAAAAGATGGATAGAACATTTTGAAGAACTTCTCAATAGACCAGCTCCAACAAATCCCCCACACATTCAGCCAGCAGAAGATGAGCTATACATCAACTGTGGACGACCAAGTAGAGAAGAAATGAAGAAAGCCATAAAACTTCTGAAAGATGGAAAAGCAACTGGACCAGATGGTATTCCAGCAGAGGCCATCAAAACAGATATTGATACCTCTACAGAGATATTATACAAACTACTTGGTAAAGCCTGGGAGAGAGAAGAAATACCAGCAGAATGGAAGGAAGGTTATCTGGTCAAGTTGCATAAGAAGGGAAATTTTCACACATTATAGAGGAATAATGTTACTATCAGTGCCAGAAAAAGTGTCAAAGAGAATCGTCACAGAGAGATTTAAAAGAGTTCATAGACATGCAACTGAGAGATGAACAAGCAGGTTTTCGACAAAACAGATCTTGTAAAGACCAGATAGCCACATTGAGAATAATAGATGAACATAGCCTGGAATAGAATTCATCACTATATACTGGATTTGTGGACTATGAAAAGACATTTGACAGTGTAGACAGAGAATTACTTTGGAAATTGATAAGGCATTATGGAGTTCCCATGAAGATCATTAACTTAATAAGGAAGACCTATGAAGACATGAGATGCAGAGTTCTTCATGAAGGTCAACTGAACCGTTTAGGATTAGAACGGGAGTGAGACAGGGATGCCTCTTGTCTCTATTTATTTTCTTACTAGCAATAGCTTGAATTATGAAAACATCGACATCACATTACAAAAATGGAATTCATAAAACATAGCCTGGAATAGAATTCATCACTATATACTGGATTTGTGGACTATGAAAAGACATTTGACAGTGTAGACAGAGAATTACTTTGGAAATTGATGAGGCATTATGGAGTTCCCATGAAGATCATTAACTTAATAAGGAAGACCTATGAAGACATGAGATGCAGAGTTCTTCATGAAGGTCAACTGAACCGTTTAGGATTAGAACGGGAGTGAGACAGGGATGCCTCTTGTCTCTATTTATTTTCTTACTAGCAATAGCTTGAATTATGAAAACATCGACATCACATTACAAAAATAGAATTCAGTGGAGTCTGACTAAACAGCTTGATAATCTGGATTTTGCAGATGACTTGGCTGTTCTGTCTCATAACCATAATCAGATGCAAGACACGATGAAAATATTCGATGAGAGGTCACAACAAATGGGTCTGAAAATGCATTGGGAAAAAGACAAAGATAATGAGAATAATTGCAATAAATGATAAATCGGTTGAACTTGAAGAAACACCACTAAAAAAGGTAGAATCATACATATGTCTTGGCAGAAATATAAACAAAGTTGGAAGGACAGACAATGATATCAAAATAAGAATACAAAAAAGCAAGAGGGGAAACATACTGAAATCAAGAGGAATTAAGTCCAAAACGAAAATAATAATCTTCAACTCAAATGTCAAGTCAGTCCTATTGTATGGCTGTGAAACATGGAGAACAACAAAAGCAACAAGAAGAAAGTTACAGACTTTCATAAATGGATGCTTGCGTAGAACAGAAGGATTGAAATGGTCACTAATCTGGAACTGATGACAAGAAGGAGACAAGTACCAGTGGGACAAGACGCTGGCGATGGATAGGCCACACACTGCGGAAACCTGTTGACAGCATTACCAGGCAGTCCTTGTCCTGTAATGTCCGTAGATAGGCCACACACTGAGGAAACCTGTTGTTGACCTGGCTAATAAATAATCGAGGCTTCTGTTTCTTGATAACCAACAGTTTTATTCTTGGTACCGTTTTTTCAAAGAGATGCATGAATATCATGTTCTGCCTCCAATTTGTTTCTTGCTTAGCAATTGATTGAGACCAAGACTCGCCATTCTCTCTCAAATCCGAAATTTTTCCCCCTCACATACTGTATTTGGAATATTTCAATAGGATAATATAATTATTTGTCAACTATTTCCCTTACCCCTTAACACGTTCTCGTTCCCCCTCCTGGTACCCACACACCAGGCTGGCAACCCCTGGCCAAGTGGACGTTAACAGCAACACAAACTATCTCCTTGTTACGAGCAGAAGGGGTGGGGTATGTCGTGTTACTAGGACAAGTTATTTCATTATTTGTTACGGGACACATTCGTGCAGGAAAGAGAAGACAAGTTCGTTGAGTGAACACTGACGCATACACACCAAACAGTAGACACATGAAGTATCACACCAAACAGTAGACACATGAAGTATCACACCAAACAGTAGACACATGAAGTATAATAGCTATGTTGATATAATTAACGGGTTGGCTAAGCGGATGTAGCGCTTGCCTCTCGAGGCAAAGTTACTTATTTCCGGGGTCGAAACCTAGGAGCGTTACACTGCAGTCTACCCAGCTATAAATGGGTTACTTCACTACTCTGATTTAGGGACGCAAAGGCAGCGAGGAAAGAAACTGGTCACCCCACCTCATAAAGATGGATCTAGTATTATGGAGTCTCTAACACTTAACTCATCTACGGCAATATCTGTTATGGGACTACCTTGACCTTTTTATTTCAAGGTTGCCTCGCCCAGTTCCCGGGGGTCTCTTGTCTCGTCCAGTTCCCGGAGGTCTCTTGCCTCGTCCAGTTCCCGGAGGTCTCTTGCCTCGCCCAGTTCCCGGAGGTCTCTTGCCTCGCCCAGTTCCCGGAGGTCTCTTGCCTCGCCCAGTTCCCGGAGGTCTCTTGCCTCGCCCAGTTCCCGGAGGTCTCTTGCCTCGCCCAGTTCCCGGAGGTCTCTTGCCTCGCCCAGTTCCCGGAGGTCTCTTGCCTCGCCCAGTTCGCGGAGGTCTCTTGCCTCGCCCAGTGGTCTCGAGACAAAGAAAGAATAGGTCTACTGCCCCATCAGGCATGTCGTACAAGGCAACTAATGAGGTTGTGCATAAAGCTGGCAATATCATCATGTCAAACTAACTGCCACAGAAACCATCACTGAAAGAGCAACTGAATTATTGGTGGAGGCTTCAAGTCACGTGACCAGCTACAGTGGTGGTGGAGGCTTCAAGTCACGTGACCAGCTACAGTAGTGGTGGAGGCTTCAAGTCACGTGACCAGCTACAGTGGTGGTGGAGGCTTCAAGTAAGGTGACCAGCTACAGTGGTGGTGGAGGCTTCAAGTAAGGTGACCCAGCTACAGTGGTGGTGGAGGCTTCAAGTAAGGTGACCAGCTACAGTGGTGGTGGAGGCTTCAAGTAAGGTGACCCAGCTACAGTGGTGGTGGAGGCTTCAAGTAAGGTGACCCAGCTACAGTGGTGGTGGGGGCTTCAAGTAAGGTGACCCAGCTACAGTGGTGGTGAAGGCTTCAAGTAAGGTGACCAGCTACAGTGGTGGTGGTGGAGGCTTCAAGTAAGGTGACCCAGCTACAGTGGTGGTGGAGGCTTCAAGTAAGGTGACCCAGCTACAGTGGTGGTGGAGGCTTCAAGTAAGGTAACCAGCTACAGTGGTAGTGGAGGCTTCAAGTAAGGTGACCCAGCTACAGTGGTGGTGGAGGCTTCAAGTAAGGTGACCCAGCTATAGTGGTGGTGGAGGCTTCAAGTAAGGTGACCCAGCTACAGTGGTGGTGGAGGCTTCAAGTAAGGTGACCAGCTACAGTGGTGGTGGTGGAGGCTTCAAGTAAGGTGACCCAGCTACAGTGGTGGTGGAGGCTTCAAGTAAGGTGACCCAGCTACAGTGGTGGTGGAGGAGGCTTCAAGTAAGGTGACCAGCTACAGTGGTGGTGGAGGAGGCTTCAAGTAAGGTGACCAGCTACAGTGGTGGTGGAGGCTTCAAGTAAGGTGACCCAGCTACAGTGGTGGTGGAGGCTTCAAGTAAGGTGACCCAGCTACAGTGGTGGTGGAGGCTTCAAGTAAGGTGACCCAGCTACAGTGGTGGTGGAGGCTTCAAGTAAGGTGACCCAGCTACAGTGGTGGTGGAGGCTTCAAGTAAGGTGACCCAGCTACAGTGGTGGTGGAGGCTTCAAGTAAGGTGACCAGCTACAGTGGTGGTGGAGGCTTCAAGTAAGGTGACCAGCTACAGTGGTGGTGGAGGAGGCTTCAAGTAAGGTGACCAGCTACAGTGGTGGTGGAGGCTTCAAGTAAGGTGACCCAGCTACAGTGGTGGTGGAGGCTTCAAGTAAGGGGACCCAGCTACAGTGGTGGTGGAGGCTTCAAGTAAGGTGACCCAGCTACAGTGGTGGTGGAGGCTTCAAGTAAGGTGACCAGCTACAGTGGTGGTGGAGGCTTCAAGTAAGGTGACCAGCTACAGTGGTGGTGGAGGCTTCAAGTAAGGTGACCAGCTGCAGTGGTGGTGTAGGCTTCAAGTAAGGTGACCAGCTACAGTCGTGGTGGAGGCTTCAAGTAAGGTGACCAGCTACAGTGGTGGTGGAGGCTTCAAGTAAGGTGACCAGCTACAGTCGTGGTGGAGGCTTCAAGTAAGGTGACCAGCTACAGTGGTGGTGGTGGAGGCTTCAAGTAAGGTGACCAGCTACAGTGGTGGTAGTGGAGGTTTCAAGTCAGGTGACCAGCTACAGTGGTAGTTCCATGCTACAAGGTGACCAGCTACAGTCGTAGTTCCATACTACATAAGGAGCGAAAAGGATGATAATAATGATGATGATTCTAAAACTACCAGATAAAGGAATCTATAAAAACATGATTCCCACGTTACCATAAAACTACCAGATAAAGGAATCTATAAAAACATGATTCCCACGTTACCATAAAACTAACAGATAAAGGAATCTATAAAAACATGATTCCCACGTTACCATAAAACTACCAGATAAAGGAATCTATAAAAACATGATTCCCACGTTACCATAAAACTACCAGATAAAGGAATCTATAAAAACATGATTCCCACGTTACCATAAAACTACCAGATAAAGGAATCTAAAAAAAACATGATTCCCACGTTACCATAAAACTACCAGATAAAGTTAGTTGCTTATCCTTTTACAGGACGTGGCAATCAACCCCAGCTTTTATTGGCTGTTTGTGATTTTTCTAGGCAATTTTTTTCATTCAGTAGTTTGCCATTGCTTTCTGAACGGTACGGCGCTTATACCATTGTTAAAAATCCACACAAGGCGATCTGCTACCAAACCGCCCGCAGCAGGTTTCGAACCTGGTATATCTGGATTATGAAACTGCGTTCATATCCATTAGGCCACAGACGCCGACACCAGATAAAGGAATCTTAAAAAAAACATGATTCCCACGTTACCATAAAACTACCAGATAAAGGAATCTATAAAAATATGATTCCCACGTTACCATAAAACTACCAGATAAAGGAATCTAAAAAAACATGATTCCCACGTTACCATAAAACTACCAGATAAAGGAATCTATGAAAACATGATTCCCACGTTACCATAAAACTACCAGATAAAGGAATCTATGAAAACATGATTCCCACGTTACCATAAAACTACCAGATAAAGGAATCTATAAAAACATGATTCCCACGTTACCATAAAACTACCAGATAAAGGAATCTATAAAAACATGATTCCCACGTTACCATAAAACTACCAGATAAAGGAATCTATAAAAACATGATTCCCACGTTACCATAAAACTATCAGATAAAGGAATCTATAAAAACATGATTCCCACGTTACCATAAAACTACCAGATAAAGGAATCTATAAAAACATGATTCCCACGTTACCATAAAACTACCAGATAAACGAATCTATAAAAACATGATTCCCACGTTACCATAAAACTACCAAATAAAGGAATCTATAAAAACATGATTCCCACGTTACCATAAAACTACCAGATAAAGGAATCTATAAAAACATGATTCCCACGTTACCATAAAACTACCAGATAAAGGAATCTATAAAAACATGATTCCCACGTTACTATGAAACTACCAGATAAAGGAATCTATAAAAACATGATTCCCGCGTTACCATAAAACTACCAGATAAAGGAATCTATAAAAACATGATTCCCGCGTTACCATAAAACTACCAGATAAAGGAATCTATAAAAACATGATTCCCACGTTACCATAAAACTACCAGATAAAGGAATCTAAAAAAAACATGATTCCCACGTTACCATAAAACTACCAGATAAAGGAATCTATAAAAACATGATTCCCACGTTACCATAAAACTACCAGATAAAGGAATCTAAAAAAACATGATTCCCACGTTACCATAAAACTACCAGATAAAGGAATCTATGAAAACATGATTCCCACGTTACCATAAAACTACCAGATAAAGGAATCTATGAAAACATGATTCCCACGTTACCATAAAACTACCAGATAAAGGAATCTATGAAAACATGATTCCCACGTTACCATAAAACTACCAGATAAAGGAATCTATGAAAATAAACAGAGAGGAAGCTACAGTGAAAGATGAACCAGCTGTTATCCATCACGCTTTAGTTTTCCCCCCTCCCCCCAAGGAGCATAGGCCTTCAAAAAACTTATGTCAGGTCCACCTGTCCCGTGCCATCAGATCAAAGTGTTTCTCGTGTCTTCCCCATTCATTTACTTTATGTCTACTGTTCTCTATTCCATATGTTGTTGAGTGTCCCTCTACTTCAAGTACTCTGGGTTTTCCAGAACAAGGACTGCAGTGTAATGCTATTAACAGGTTTCCTCAGCGCGTGTCCTATCCATCGCCATCGTCTTCTCATCTCTTCAGCAGTGCTAAAAAGGACTAAACCCTGGGACAGACTACTAGTGGTGACGGACTATCTATTTAAACGCATTGTTACGTGTACTACTGAAGCACTGTAATAAACGCATACACCTTTTGAATGAACACAGCCCGCCATTCTTGTGTTTTCTATTTACCAAATTATGGGACATCATCCACTTTGCGTTAGGACATCTGTTTTCCGCGCCCTATGTCCTAGTTTTCACACCATTAAATGTGTTACTACCTGCATGGAATTCAGAGTCTCTTTTCTTCGAAAGATGTTTAAAAAAAAAAATAATAAACGAGTTTAAGACATCGACATTTCGCCATTTTTCTCACGTCGTTAATGTCCCCTTTTTTTGCTTTGCTCCTAATATCTTCCCTTTATTCTCACATTTTCATGTGTTTTTATTTTTAAATAAAGAACGGCACATAATTCTAACCAGACGCTGTATGAATGTAACCTATAATAATCCAACATGGAAAAATGGATTCCTTTCTATTAGTTGGAGATAGAGGTATTCGGCGGCAAATTCATTTTTATTGTGAGATCGAAATGTTCAGTTACAAGATACAAACAAAATCTAGAGTTAAGTGACAAAGTGTAACCATCAAACACGTTAAGCAAATCTCATAGCAGATACTGCCGTAGTTGAGTGATGTGTTAGAGGCTTCATTATTCTAAGTTCGGCTTTTTTGTGTGGTAGGAATGACCAGTTCTCATCCTCGCTGCCTTTCCCTTCCCTAACTAAAGAGCAGAGACGGGTACCCATTTAAGATAAAACAACAATTTGATATGAAATACTCTGTGAGCTTCGGAAATGCTTGATCCTCGCGGCATGACATTTTTCTTCAAACTTTGAAAAGAGTTTCCTCTCACAATTTTGAGCTGGGATAATTTGATTAAACAGTTTTTATAGGGGGACGGGGGAGGGAGGGGGGAGAGAAGAGAAGGAACGAAGACATAAAAGAAATGTGCACAAACGATGGGGTTCAAGGGTCAGGGAAGACACCTTTCAGGTCATCCCACGGGAAGTGCGACAAACTAAGAATGAGGCCACAAACTAAGAATGAGGGCACAAACTAAGAATGAAGCGATATCCTCAACTCTGGGGTGCGGTCCCACAGGAAACCAAGTGAAATACCGCACAAAACGCCGCACATAGTGACTGACACATTTGAGGTTGACTGACCACTGTTAAGGAAACATTTTTGAACTACCTGCACGAGACAGCCCAGCTACAATCAGGGTCAAATTCAGGTTACAGATGAAACAAGTACCGAGTAAGAGAGTCTGGTATGCACGCGCGCACACAAACGACACACGCAAATAAACACACAATGAATGTTCTACAGAAGACCTGAAAATTCCGTTCCGACCACCCCGTTATAAGTCGATATAGTCATATATCGGAAATCATTATATAATATATGAAACATAAAGACTGTTAACATGCCTGATAGCTACAATGAGTAGGTCTGTCCTGTACAAGTAGGTATGTCCTGTACAATGTACAAATTATAACGTAAATTACTGTACAGTGATGTACTGTAGTGTAATAATTATTCAAACATTAATGCACAGTGCACAATCGAAAAAAATACAATGAGATGGTCGTCGTAAGTACGAGTGGTCGTACGTTGAATACGCCACAAGTCGAGGACTATATATATATATATATATATATATATATATATATATATAAATATATATATATATATATATATATATATATATATATATATATATATATATAGATATATATATATATATATATATATATATATATATATACTTACTTCCTTACTTAGTCGTTCCCCTTCTACCGTGAGGTGTAGAGGTTTGGAAGAGAGAGCGCCAGACTATCCTATCGGCTGTCCTTCTCCTTTCCCGGCTCCATTCCAGTCCTCGGTTATATATATATATATATATATATATATATATATATATATATATATATATATATATATATATATATATATATATATATATATATATATATATATATATATATATACTTTTTGCACTTCTAAATATTCATATATGCCGTAAGTATAAATATTTTTTTTCTGCTATTATCATCATACCAAAATATTGTTGATCCCCTCTTGATTCTGTTAGAATGTAAACAAGCATATTATATCGTTGCCCTATCAAGCACTTGGGTGTGTGCGTGTGTATATTAAGGAGGGAAAAGGGGGCGGGGGAGAGATAACACGAACTGCGCTGAGATTGTGACAAGACTGGCAGAAAAAGAAAAGATGAAGATATAAGATATCTTGGCGGAACAAAAGACACAAACATGAACAACACATAGAAAAATATGAATGAATGAAGCACTCGTTGCAAAACATATCAGATTATCGTACAGTTTCGTGAACGGAGCTCGTCATTCCGACAGGGGTCAACAGTTTCGTGCTGTCATTGGTCGTAACGTGTCTGTTTTTAAACCGTGCAATAATATTTTGTATCTTGACAGCAAGATAGACAACGTTTGATACACATACCGTGTTATACAAATAAGAACACAACAAAAGGCTAGCGGAGTTTCATTGGGGAAAGAAACTGGAGTCAAAAGAAAAAAAGTCCAACACAAAAATAAGAATCTACAACTCAAATATCACGGCGGTTCCGTTGTTTGTCTCTGAAACGTGGAGAACAACAAAAACAACAAACAAAAATTTACAGACTGTCATAAATGGGTGCTTGCGTAGAATAGAAGGATTGAAATGGCATGACAAGATCCGTTGTATGGAACTGATGGCAAGAACCAGACTCAACCAGTTTATTCATGGAGCTAATTTTGCAAACAAGTGTGCTTACAAGAATCATGGTTCCGTGCAGTTAACACTTTTAAAAAAAAGTTTTGAGAACCATCGGTTAAAAGTAGTTAACTGACTGCTCTTGAGTTAGGGAAGGCAAAGGCAGCGAGGAAAGGAACCAGTCTCCCCCCCCTCCCCCCAAGCTGGGCCTTGTATAAAGGAGTCTATAACACTTCACTCCCTGCGGGGGACCGAAGACGCAGCAAAAGAGATGAATGCAGTCAGCGACTCATAGCTTGACTGCTTGCGTCAAGGTCAGCGAACCAGAGCTGACCAAGACCCTACTCCTCCTTCAAGTGGTGGTCCTGGAAACAGGCTGCATCACTGCAGTCTGGCTGAGAGAGTAGGGATCGAAAAGGGAAGGCAACCCCGGTCCCAAAAAATGCCGTGCGGAAGTCGGATGTGCCGGGCCGAAAGCCGTAAATATCGCAGCGTCGCTGTAAACGGATACAACGCAATCAACGTCCTTTTCAGGACGAACGAGGAAGAAGAAGAAGAAGGCTCCCTGCGGAAGTTTCTGCTATGGGACAACCTTTATCTTTGTATTCCTATAACAGATACTGCCGTAAGGCAGTGAAGTGTTGGAGATTTCCCCCATACTAGGTCCAGCTGTATAGGGGTGACCGGTCCCCCTTCTCGCTGCTTTTGCCTTTCCTAACTCAAAAGCAGAACCAGGCACACATTTACAGCTGGGGAGACTGCAGCTTGACGCTACTCGGGAAGAAAGCGCTATTACTACCCTGCCACTGGGCGCTCAATCCTCATTTAACTGCATACAATACTTTGTTTTGTTTTTGTTAACTTCACCTTTACTCTTTTTTTTATCATTTATGGTGATGATGATTAGTATACTATTATTATTACTATTATTTTTTTCTTAGTATTCTTTTCTAATCCCTGTTTAATTTTTTAAAACCCAGTTGATTTTTTTTTTAAAATTCATCATACATTCTCTCAAAGGGTATGTACTCTTTTTAAAGTTAGATAAATCCAGTGTTGTTTATTGGTTCTCTTTTGTTCGTCCACTAATGAAGACAAATGTTTAGTTACTAACTACAGTCAAGGCGCTATCTATACATCCTGTCCTCTCACACGATGGGCGCCCCTTGTTTAACACTTGCCGGGTACAGGTACAGGTATTCCAGTGCATAACATCGTGGTTCTCAACCGGTAGTACGCGCATCTTGGCAGTATCTCGAGAGGTACCAGGGAGTACCTCGGGCGTTCAATCCAAAATGAAGGATCTGATATGCATGTGCTTAATTTTTTAGTAAAGTAAGCATGCATTGGGAAATATATGGAGATAAAAAGAAATCAGGCCCAACTCAACAATCAGAATTTTCAATTCAAATATCAAGTCAGGTCTATTTTATGGCAGTGAAACATGGAGAACATAAAAAGCTACAGACTTTTATAAAACGATGCTGGCTTAGAATAGAAGGATTGAAGTCACATGCCAAGATCACTAATGTAGAATCATTGACAAGATCACTAATGTGGAATCATTGACAAGATCACTAATGTAGAATCATTGACAAGATCACTAATGTGGAATCATTGACAAGATCACTAATGTGGAATCATTGACAAGATCACTAATGTGGAATCATTGACAAGATCACTAATGTGGAATCATTGACAAGATCACTAATGTGGAATCATTGACAAGATCACTAATGTGGAATCATTGACAAGATCACTAATGTGGAATCATTGACAAGATCACTAATGTGGAATCATTGACAAGATCACTAATGTGGAATCATTGACAAGATCACTAATGTGGAATCATTGACAAGATCACTAATGTGGAATCATTGACAAGATCAATAATGTGGAATCATTGACAAGATCACTCATGTGGAATCATTGACAAGATCACTCATGTGGAATCATTGACAAGATCACTCATGTGGAATCATTGACAAGATCACTAATGTGGAATCATTGACAAGATCACTAATGTGGAATCACTGACAAGATCACTAATGTGGAATCATTGACAAGATCACTAATGTGGAATAACTGACAAGATCACTAATGTGGAATCATTGACAAGATCACTAATGTGGAATCACTGACAAGATCACTAATGTGGAATCACTGACAAGATCACTAATGTGGAATAACTGACAAGATCACTAATGTGGAATCATTGACAAGATCACTAATGTGGAATCACTGACAAGATCACTAATGTGGAATCACTGACAAGATCACTAATGTGGAATCATTGACAAGATCACTAATGTGGAATCATTGACAAGAATTAGACCACCGCTAGTGGAATAAGAAATGAAAAGAAGATGGTAGAGTTGGATAGGACACACATTGAGAAAACCAGTTGACAGCATTACCAGACAACCAGCATTACCAGACAACCAGCATTACCAGACAACCAGCATTACCAGACAACCAGCATTACCAGAATCATCAGGATAATAGAGGAAGAGGACGACCAAAGAACACATGGAAAAGAGAACTGGAGATAGACTTGAAGAGAACAAAGAAAACATGGAAAGACCTTGAGCTGATGTCACGTGACAGACAGACTTGGCGTACGTTTGTTGAAGGCCAATGCTATTTTCGGAGTTCAATGGCGAAAGAAGAAGAAGATGTATCAGCTGATTGCGAAATCGTTTATATTCTAAATTATTTATTCATACTTACTATATTCATATTTTAATTGTTATGAATATGAAAAAGGCGTGGAGGGTGTAGTAGATTCAGCAGACAATCACTGTCAATTATTAGCTTTGACACCTGTTTCAGCAAAATCGCTGAAAATTTGTCGCATCGGGTCTCTCATTCACTGAGTAGGTCTGTTCTTTAGTCTGTAAGTATTTTAGGAGTATTCACAATTTCTTGGTTCCACTATCCCTCCAGGGGGTACTTCGGTCAAAACGGTTGAGAACCACTCTCATAAAGGCATTAATACACTAGTTGACAAGATAAAAATATAGCGTTCTCTGAGGGTAATTATTGTGTTCACAGCTACAAACTCGCGGTGAGCTCACAGATAAACAAACATACTATGTAACAATTTAGCTACGCTTATCATTCAACAAGCAACTAGGCAAGTTAGAACCTGTATCGACAGGTAGATGTTTTGTGTGTTCAAGAATACGAATTCGACGTTTGGGCAAACATTTATCTCGGTCAAATTTCTGACAGTAGATTACAACAGGACCATCTTAACCTTTCAACTCCACAAAGACCAAGTCTTCGTGCCCCGTGCCATCAGCTCAAGGTCTCTCTATGTCTTTTTCACGCCCTTCATATCTGTTTCCAGTTCTCTTCTCCGTGTGTTTTCTGTCTGCCTCTCTCTCTATCTCTCTTTCTCTCTCTGCCTGGTAATAGATATCAACAGGTTTCCTCAATGTGTGTCCTATCTGTATTTAGCGTCCTCTTCTCATCTCTTGTTCCACTTGTACTTGTCTAGTTCTTGCCATCAGTTCCACATGAGTGATCTTCAATCCTTTTATTACATGACTGCACCTGTTGATGAAAGTTTTCGGTAGTTTCTGTTGATCTCCATGTTTCACAACAATACAATAGGACTGATTTGACATTGAAATTGACGATTCGGATTTTTTGTTGGACTTCACATCCTTTGATCTCCATATATGTCCCAATGAAATCTCTTCTGGCCTTTGGAGCACAAGCACTCGGCAAGTTCTCTCCACGTTTACCCTGTGTTGTGCCATCCTTTCATAATCTTTAAATGTTTTCTTTATGTATGGCGCTCTCTCTTCCAAACCTCTACACCTCACGGTAGAAGAGGAACGACTAAGTAAGTTTAATCAGTTCTACATTGATGATCTTGTCATACCATTTTATTTCTATTCCATTTATGAATGTCTCTATCTTGTTGGCTATTTACAAATTGTGCCAGCTCCAATAATATACTTATTAAAAGATTTCATCTGTTATTAGACCGAGGTTCATAACACCAAAACGATGTACACAACTGTTTTACTGAACCAGCCATATCAATAATGTATGCATGTACAGGTGTATGTAATGTGTGGTTGTTACGTAGCAGGATTTATTACCCCGGTAAGAAAATTGGAGGGCCTGTTTCAATGAGCTGTACTAATGTTATCTGAATCAGTTTACATACACATTTGTCGCACGTTCATCTGTTTACATTATGGGTTTTCGTGATCTTCGTAGCCAGGGCGAAGATCGGACATATATTTATGTATCAGCCTCTGACAAAAGAGCGGTGTTTGAATTAATGTTATGACGCTAGTGGTCCCATTGCCAGAGGTATATAAAAAACATGATGGACAAACAAAAGATATACTTTTGTCCCCTTGCACATGACACACGCAAGAGGTCAATGGCTCTCAATTAGTTTTCTCACAAATGTTGGCGTTTAGATATTTTACGAAAGTGTCGCTGATGAAGATATTACAGACTTTCCTCGACTTACGACTGACTACTCGTACTTAAGAAGACCACTACATTAATCCTTCAGTCGTATTTTTTATTTATTTATTAATTACAGTACAGTACTGTAACTATGAGAAGGAAATGTCGAAATTGTCATCTTTTCAAACAACATGCCTAAGAAAAATTCTCCGAATATTTTGGCCGAATACCATCCCCAACCAAGATCTGCTTACTCGGAGCAAGCAAGAGGACATGCACACCATCATAGCTGGCAGACGCTGGAGCTGGGTTGGTGTAGTGAAATTGACAGAGATACAACGGTAAAATACCTCCAAAGATAACATGTAAGGATAAAAACATAATGCGTAGGCTGCTGATAGTACATGATCGCCCAGACCGTGGGTCATCACCCTCCATAAAAATTGACTTGCTAGACAGGAGGGGAACGGCGGATAAAAAGGAAAAAATATGACTGGAAAGATTGCGTGAGACTAGAAAGGCTAAGGAGACGCAATTGGGGGGGGAAACGGAGAAAAGTCACGTTTCCCAAGTTGACATAAAGTAAGGAACTCGACAGAAGGGACCTTGGATATGTTACGCCACAGTCATTTATTGGTCGCTTTTGCGATACCAAGCCTTTGATTTGAATTCAGCGGCAGAACGCAGATGTTTGGAATATTACAAAAATTAAAAAGTAACTTTTTCGTAATATTAATGTTAGGAATATAAAAATTAGCTGGCCGGATGGCCCATTCTGAGCAGTGAACTAATATGTTCTTAATTTTACAGACGGATAGATAATATTGAAGATAATGACAAAAGACAGTGTTGTTCACATCAGCGCCAGACTGTATGGCATAAAAAGTGTCGCTATTTGCACAAAAAAACACGACCTTGAGACGCAGGTGTTCAAATCTACTTAGTAGGGAAGCGAAGGGACATTGGTGGGAGCTGTGTCTAAATATAACTTTTAACGACAAAATTTTGGAGGGGAGAGAAAGGTTGGTTCAAAAATCAAGTACGTTTTTGAAAAAAAAAAACAAGTAGAGACGGACAGACTAACAGATAAACATCCATACTTGACTGAAGCATGACTGAAATGACTTTAGGGTAGGAAATTTGAATTTGAAATAAACCTAGGCAGTGATTGGCCACAGACAATCATTTTATCGGCGCTCAGACGCGCAAGTGGGGCCATTCCTCAATAGTTGTTCGATGATAGACACAGTATTTTAAAGTGTGGTGATTTCCAAATGAAAGAAAGTGAAATAAGTTCAGGGACGCCATACTATAGCCAGCAGCTCAGCTGAGTTTTGCTAGCATTTCTGTGTTCTTTATTCATAATCTGGTAAGATTGAAATTATTTCTTTGTATATTTTGAATATTGTTTAATGTTCGAGTGATTTGATACTGCCATATCATAATCTAGCCTTACAAACAAGTAGGGATTTGCTCTAGACCCCCCGCCCAAGTCAGGGTCTAGGGACCAACAATATACATAAACTCCAGCAAGGGTTAGGAAAGACAGATCAAGTGTTGAGAATAATGAAACATATTACCTATCCACTTTTAGGGAAGGAAACTAATAAATATTTTTCAGAATCTATAGTCTGGGAGGACCTATCTGATGTAAAACCACCATGGTAAATGTGCTGTTTGGTCAGAGAGATCTGACCTGTCTGTATGATGTCCGTGTTGTGTCCAGACGTGGGTAGAGAATAGAATTTTGACACATAGCCAATACTTTGATTGCAGAGCTGTGAGTTTCAGTTGTCAACAAGGCGGTGTCCATTCAGTTGGTGATTTTACTCGAGTGTATCTGTGCAGTACGTTGTGACAGAGACCACTATTATTGCCCGCCAGCACGGAGAGGTGGGACCACCAGATTTCAGCACCAGAGCTACATATGCAAGTTGAGTGAGCCTCTGGTCTGCTGGAAGTTCACCAACGCCTTTTAGTTACTAATACCCCATAAAATTCCTGCAATTTACTGGACACTGTGTAGTCAATATAGACAGGTGTGATGAGGCCACCCCAACAGCACAAGCATTAACTATCCTCCCAAGTAGATGACTACTAGAACATTTTAATAAAACTAACTAGTCTAGTACTTATATATGTACACTCTTGCATTTATTATGTAACATTCCATGCATTTCTTTCATAAATTTTAAATCCTTTTTAAAAAAAAAAAAAAAAAAAGTTCTGGTCAACATAAAACTTGATCCAGAACAAATAAATGTAATATAATTCTATCAAAAATTTTACACTCTTGAGTTAGTTCAGTGTATTATAATATTTGTTAAATATTATTAGTCTGCTTAAATATCTGTGGGTGTATCTATAACTATCACACCACATTACATATCATAACCCTAGACATTTTACATAGCTACATTCATTAAGAAAAAAAATTGAGTGTGAGGTCGTAGTGGTAGCAAGAAAGGCCTTCTGACAATTCACAACTACATGTTATCTCAGGAGCCTTCACAGCTGGCCTCATACATTACATTTAGTAATATCACCATCATACAATACCATCAAACCCACTACAGTTGGCCATGTCCTCAGAAGAGACCCCGATGCCATCACAAGAACAGCTATGCTATGGACCCCTGAAGGAAAACAAAAGAGAGGCCGACCAAAAACAACTTGGCGGAGGACTGTGGAGGCTGAGATGCAAAGAATGAACCAGAGTTGGGGCACTGTACGAAGGATGGCCACCGACCGAGCAAAGTGGAATCAATTTGTTGTTGCCCTACAAGACGCCACCAGGCGTGATGGCCACTGACTGCTTTGACGGTCGGCGGTTAAGGATCAAAGAAGAAGAGGAAGATTGTAACTATAATCACGGTTTCGACACGCTCCAGTCTACCCAGCTGTAAATGGGTACTTGACTTTTAGTTAGGGAAGAAAAAGGCAGCGAGGAAGGGAACTGGTCACCCACTTCTCGATGCTGGACCTAGTATAGTGAAGTCTTTAACACTTCACTCCCCTACGGCAGTATCTGCTATGGGACTACCTTTACCTTTACCTTTTACTGTAACTATGTTATAATTTGTACATTGTATTACTTGACCATAAAGAAAGAGTAAAATCAGTTTTAAAATGTAACGCAGCAAATTTGAACATATAGGCATTTTTAATTAACATCCTTGTGGTTCATACAGTATATAGTGGTTTCCGACTTACGACCATTTCGACTTACGACGACGTCGTCGGAACGGACCCAGTCGTAAGTCTAGGACAGTCTGTACTGTGTCATCCAATTAACAAAAGGGAGGATGGAAGATACCCGGATGATGCATTGTTGTGAAACTGGTTTGATTGGTTCTACAAGCTTGTACTGTTAAATCCTAGATGGGTTCACTATATTCGGGAATACGGTGTACCCTGATTACATGACATTTTATGTTTTGTGTTCAAGACCGTTGACCCATTTCAACACAAACCTGGACTCTATAAAAATTTCTATTAGGCAAATAAGGTATTCTGCTTTATGTGGTTCCAGGGGTTGTGTGAAGGGACAAATAAAGAATAGGACCACTGAACCCTCAGGCATGTCGTACCAGGCGACCAATATTAGTCATGTAACATAAACTGCCACACAAAAACAACAGCCACAAGAACATGTGACTGCTTGGTGAAGGCTTCATGCAAATGGACCAGCTACAGTAATGGTTCCATGCTCCATAAGGCGCGCATCACAAAATGGTGGTAATGAAATAACGTGTCTTTGCGTCTGGTTAAGGATCTTCCCACATCCCGTTTCTGCACTTATGATAATGATGGTAGTTTTTCTTGAGTTTGATCGAAATGGTGAGCCTACATTAGATGCATACATGTGAGATCTTTGTTTCCAGAGCTAAGACCGTAAATGACTGTGATCAAAGAATGTAGAATTTACCTGGCACGTAATTAATCTATGACTGGCATCGACTGTGGCTGCAATACGAGATCACAGACTACTAGAACTTCTATGTTCAGCCGATAGTTCGCATGCCTTCTACCGTGCATCACGTTAGAATTAGGTCAAATCTTCGACGACTAAACTCTTTTTACCAACAGAAAAACGCAAACGACGATCAAGATAGAAGTTACACAAAGAAATATCATTATCACCATTAACCTTAAGATCCCAATGAAGCAGAGGCCTTCAACATATTTAAGTCAAGTCATCCTGCCCTGTAATATCTGTTAAATTTATTTCCGTGTCTTCTGTATCCCTAAAGTCTGTTTCCAGTTCCCTTCCCCGGTTGTATTCTAACGCTAGCGTCTATTTCTTGCCTCTTCTTCCTCACGTACTTAGTCGTTCCCCTTCTACCGTGAGGTGTAGAGGTTTGGAAGAGAGAGCGCCAGACTATCCTATCGGTTTGTCTTCCTCCTGGCCTGGTTCCATTCTAGTCCTCGGTCCTTCAAAGATTGTCTAATAATGTCCTCCTAGCGGACTCTGGGTCGTCCTGGGGGTCTGGATCCCTGGCTCTTTGTTTCCCATGCTTGTCGTGGTAGCCGATCTTCTCCCATTCTGCAGACATGGCCAAACCATCTTAGTTGGGACTGTTCTACTTGGGTCTGCAGGGGGTGGGATTTAAGGCCTTGACGTATCGTCGGGTTGCGGACCATGTCTTTTCTTGTTACTTCAACCACCTTCCTAAGATACCTCATTTCTGAGGTTTGGATCTGGCTTTTGTGGGTTGTAGTCTTTGCCCATGACTCGCATCCATATGTCAAGACTGGGACATAGGTGGAGCGGTATACAGCCATCTTCGTTTTCTTACCAACCTCTCTCGTGCTGAGGAATCCACGATTTATGGCCTGAAAAAGTCTCCCAGCTGCTGCTTTTCGAGTGACCAACTCTTCTTTGATGCCTCCCTTTCGGTCTATAATAGCTCCGAGGTACTTAAAGTGGTTGACCTGCTCCAGGACCTGTTCTCCCAGCTTAATCTGATTTCTTCTTTCTTCTCGTGATATCACCATGGATTTTGTTTTAGAGCTGCTTATGACCATCCCTCTCTTCTCCAGCTCTTCCTTCCAGACTTGCAGGTTGGATTGGAGATGTGCCTCTGATTTAGCAATCAGGACAACATTATCAGCAAATGCCAGCTCTGAAATACAGACCTGTCTCATCTTCCAGTACCCCACTGAATACTTTCTTGTTCTCTCCTTACATGCCTTGATGACATCGTCCATGAGGAGTATGAAAAGATAAGGTGACAGGATATCACCTTGTCTTACACCAGTGGTGGTCCTGAACTCTTCCGACTTATGGTTTGCTGTCCTCACATAATTTCTGCAAGATTTGTAGAAGCTCTGTATAGCATGAATCAGAAGTGCTGGAATGTTCTTCCTTGCCAAACAGTCCCAAAGTTTGCTCCAGGGGACCCTGTCAAACGCCTTTTCCAGATCTATGAAACAAAGATGGATCTCACTCTTATACTCAAGGGCATTTTCACTCAGCTGTCTGAGTGTGAAGATTAGGTCTTGAGTACTTCGGTTTGCTCGGAATCCTCACGGGACCTCATCCAATTGTCGCTCAACTAGGCGTCGGAGTCTCTGCTCTAGGATTCTAGAGTAGATTTCACCAGGGACACTGAGAAGGGATATGCCTCTATGGTTTCCACACTGTCGATTGTCACCCTTTTTGAAAATTGGTGTTATGAAGGCAATCTCCCAATCCTTTGGTATGGTCTTGTTGCACCACGCTGCCTGTAGGACCCTTAAGAGTAATAGGTCGCCTGATGCTCCCATGTACTTAACCATTTCTGGTGTTATACCATCATGCCCTGCTGCTTTGCCCATTTTGATTTTCTCCAGTGCTGCCTTCAGTTCTTCCATCTTTATGTCATCTTCACCATCATTGGTTTTCTCTTCTGTGTGAGTGGTTATCATTTCTGATGCTTCACCATGCTCACCATCCAGGAGTTCTGAGAAATATTCTTTCCATTTTTCCATTACTTCCTTCGGGGCAGTAAGCAATTTGCCTTGCTTGTCCTTTATAAATTTGAGAGGGCATTGTTTTTCCTTCCTCATGTTCTTTAGGGTCTTATAGAACAATTTCTGGTTTTCTTGCGCATCTTTTTCTAGCTTTTCTCCAAATTCTTCCCAGGACATCTGTTTTGCTGCTAGCACTTTGTTCTTTGCTTCTGTTCTGAGTGTCACATATTCTCTATATTTTTCCATTTGTCCTGTTGTGTTTTTAGCTCCTAAGTATTGTTTCCATGCCATTTTCTTCTCTCTTATTTTCTCTTTGACTTCCTGTCCACCAAGGTGTCCTCTTTCTCTTGTTCCCAAGTCGGACTTCACCACATGCTTCTGCAGCAGCTGTCTTTATGATGTCCTTGAATTTAATCCAGAGGGTTTCCAAGTCATCAGGTTGTTCTTCTGTGTTGCTCACCGCTGCAGCAATAAGCCCCTGATATCGGGTCTTAATTTCTGGCTCTCTCAGCTTGTAGGTCTTAATGCTCATTTCTCCCGTTCGTTTACTTAGTTTCTTGCGTGATGTTGGGCAGTTCCTAGGCTGAGCATCTCTTTCAGTTGTTCTTTTGACTGTAAGCAGGTAGTGATCACTTCCAATCTCTGGCCCTCTCCAGACTCTTAGCATCCCGGACATATTTGAATGAGCTTCTCCTAACAATGGCATAGTCGATCACTGACGTCTCATTCTTTGTTGGTTCACATCTAGTGTATGCATGTATGCGCTTATGGGGGAACTTTGTGTTTGTAATGATCAGATTCTGCTCACTGCAGAATCTAAGGAGTCGCTTTATATTGTCATTGAGAGTATCTTCTCCATATCTTCCGATAACTCCACCCCATCTAGCATGGTCATTTTTAACTCTGGCCTCTTCATCCGCTGGTACTTACCTGGCTGTTTTCATCCGCTGGTACTTACCTGGCTGTTTTCATCAGTTGCACATTTGTCATACTATTTTAATTCTTCTATTCTAGGCCAGCATCACATTATTAAAGTCTGTAAGTTCTTGGTTCTTCTTTTTATTGTTCCCCGTCTTTATGAGCCATATAACAGCGCTGTCTTGACCACACCAGTCAATACAGTAGTGCGTAGCTAGCAGAGTGGATAGTGGCGGTTCGCTTCCGTGGCTAGGCGTTGGGTGCCGTTCGGAAGGTCCTGGTTCGATTCCCGGTAAGCCTATCACTGTTGTTATTTAGTCTTCTACTTCTTTATTTCTCACTGAGTGCCTGATAACACGTGACCTTTGTGTGTTGTTTGTTTATTTACTTACTGTTTACAGGCCTCGAGTTTCCCCTCCTTATATGTTTATTCATTTCACTATGTAAGGGCCTCTCACTGCTTTGGAAGATGGCTTTTTAAAAAAAAGTGTGTTAATCAGGCCTCCTTGCCTGGCGTGAGGCCTCCACCCGGTGAGATGAGGCCCGGGCTAAATGACCCTGCTGGTCCCCCATCTCGTCGGGCCTGGTCCCAATAACTATTAATATTTTGTTCTGCATTCCACCATCGCGTTCTTGGCTGCGGCCCAATTCTCCACACGGTCCAGCCCACTTCTCTCAAGTTTAAAAAAAAAAAAAAAAGATAGCAAAAATTAACTCGCCAAGCTCTCAAATGTGTCCTGGTTTCTAGTTTTGTTTTCCTAAAACCAATTTAACACCCCTCCCTTCAAGAATCGACTATACCACTAGATTGCTTGCTTATCTAAGGGGTGTAAGCCATTTCTTAGTGCTTAATTCTCCGTAAAAAAAAAAAAAAAACAGCCAGCATTTTCTTTGTTCTCCATTTAACATCGCGGTCTCCTCTTACCTTCTGGTTACGCTTATACGTTTTCAGCTGCGATATTTCTTTTTTTCACCGCCAAACTTTATTCTCGCTTCCACACCTTTGCCCTCGGTACAGGTGAACAAGTTTTCCGCTTACAACTTCAGCGCCGAAATGTCATCAGCATCCACTGTGATTGCTGCAGATTCAGCGATGTGAATAACCGTGTTTGGGCATGGAAAAGTGACATGACTTCACTGCGATTTGTAGATACTACAGCACTTGTTACCGTATTTATCATAATGTCTGTTATAGTTTCTTGGTTAAGACTGTAGATTGATTGTTTTTATGCTATAATTACTTTCCTGAAGAATTTTTTAAACACTGGACTAAATAACAGTTCACAAATAGTGGATGCCACCTCTCACCTATGATTACGTGATAATCATATATTTCGTCTCAGCTCCCCGAATATCCATTTAACCCTTCTTTCCCCCCCCCCCCCCCCCCTCCCCCCCACATACCGTCTGTTTAACTTTACGCCTTCTACCGTGAGGTAGAATTAGGGCAATACGACGGTGACTTCTCCTTGTATACAGTCAGTTTCCCCATTTCTAGCCACTGTGCTTGATGGCCAAGTCATCTAGTTCCTAGACTCGCTGTCGCAAGAGATGTTTTATTTCTAGATGATTTATCTTCAACCCAGGTTTCTTAATTCTCATGTGTGGTGAAGACTTTCAACTTTAGTGACACTATCTACTTTTATTACTCAATACCAGCAACACTGTTTGTCATATGTAGGGCAGGCAATACTGTTTTCCTTATACAATGTACTGGCAATACCGTTTTCATATGCAGAGCATGCAAATTCTGTTTTCGTATAATGTTTTGGCAGTACTGTTTATAACATACAAGGCATTACTGTTTTCTGTAATGAGCGGACAGTACTGTTTATCATATACCAGGCAAACAATACTGGTTTCTGTAATGTGCTAGCAGTCCTGATGTAAACAAGGTCACTTTCAACTAACGATCAGTGAATAAGTTCAAGCTGGTATAAAAAAAATAATGGATACCTTTATTAATTGACTACACATTCTGATACTTTCATTATAGTTCATTAGTACAGATTCTTGAGTGGTGTATAAACTATACATCCCATGAAAGATCACACTACAAAGAGGACCTGCAAGATGTTGACAACCCAACCGACTTCGCTGATACCGTCTCAAAAACTATCTCATTCCTTTTTCTTCCGGTCTTAGCTATGTTGTTTTCCCATACTAGATTTGATGACGTCATTTCTTTACGACTAGTGTAAAAGTAACTAGCTAGTCTGTAATACAATATTCTAGTTAATAATAGTAGCGCTATTCGCTCTTAGGTAGTAGGAATAGACCTACCTGTCACACCACCTTACAGGTGAGCTGTCTAACATATACATGTTTGTATTCGTTATTAGCTGCTAAACTTCCATGCCTCTGTTTCTGTCTACCCCAATATTCTTTAAACCTTCATACATCCTTCATCAAATCACACACATAGCTCAGGTCATACATCCTTCATCAAATCACACACACATAGCTCTGGTCATACATCCTTCATCAAATCACACACACACATAGCTCTGGTCATACATCCTTCATCAAATCACACACACATAGCTCTCGGTCATACATCCTTCATCAAATCACACGCATATACACACATAGCTCTCGTCATAAATCCTTCATCAAATCACACACACATGCAGAGTCCCGTGAATAAATGATACAGACACATGGGAATGTAGCAAGCACTCTTAAGAAATAAAGAAAGACAACAGAAAAGCTATAGAAGTAGTAGGCTTACCCTGGACTCGAACCCAGGACTATGCGACCCCGTCGACTCTCGTCAGATTAATTAATGCTATTGCTTAGCTCGCTTTTTTTTTTTTTAAAGTTTTCCAATAAAATTATACTTTGAAACCAAACTAAGCTTTCTCATTTCCTGATCATAAATGTTCTAATATTAAATAACTTAATAATCCCTGGCAGTACTATCGTATGTCACATTCAGATGCATAATTTATTTTATTTCATTGTCACTTTTGTCCCCCAGGTCAGATCAACTGTCAGAACTAACTTTATCTCAATGTGTGACAGAAGGCGGAGAATTGTGCTAAGAAAAGGTAGGCACTTTGGCTAGAATACCAACAAAATGCCAGACAGGAATATGCAGAGAAAGCTAGATATATTTTGGTATGTCGTGAATTAAAAGTATGTAATTGTGTGTGTGGATAATCTTATATATTTCCGTCGTTATAGTTTCATTACGGAGAAAGATTTGATTTTCTCAAAATCTATTTTTCTTTTCTTAAAACTTAAACATTTATTCAGTAATTCGCAAGGAATTTGGCACATATGTTGCCCATAACTTTTTAAAACTTTAGTCAGATCGGTCTTTTAATATCTGGTCAAACTTTTGATTCATTGAAAAAAGTAAAATTTAGCTAAATTTACTATTTTTAGACACTAAATTCGAAGTTCTTTAATTTTGGATTTAATGAAGATATCAAAAATCTGATTCAATAAAAATTTTAACATATAATGATAAACTTTCAGTTAAATTTGGTATTCATAGCTTAATTAATTAAAAAAAAAAAAAGTCTTAGCAAATTGAATAATAATAATAAATTCTTTAAGCGCCAAACACGGCGCATAAGGCAGAAACCAGTGCTCTCCAGGTTGTTCGTTGTGACGCCACTCCTCTTAGCTCTTGCACATTATTTAGGCCCAACGTTCTTCCTTCTCTTATTATTGTTCTTCTGGGTGTTTCTTTTGGTCTTCCTTTTTTCCGCTTACCCTCAGGAACCCAAGTGAGCGCCTGTAGTGGTATTCTGTTGTTTTGCATTCGTAGGACATGACCGATATATGACCATCGTCTTTTCCTATATATAGTCGGAGACATATTTCTGCCTAGAGTCTTCTCTTATTTGTCGATTAGTCTTGAATTCTTTCCAACTGATGTTCATGAGTTTTCTAAGACATTTGTTCTCGAATGTATTCAGCTTGTTCTCCAATGATTTTGTTATTTTCCAACTCTCACAGCCGTATGTTAACACTGAGATAACATTTGAATTAAACAGACGAAGCTTGGTATGTATATTCAATGATCGTAATTTCCAAATGTTAGATAATCTATTGAAGGCGCTAGCTGCCAAAGCAATTCTAATATGGATTTCTCTTGTTGTGTCACCATCCTGAGTCATTTTACTGCCTAAATAATTGAAACTTTCAACTTTCTGTAGTTTTTCCCCGTTCAAGATGATATCAAAGGTCTCGTTAGAAAAGTTCATAGCTTTAGTTTTAGAGGCATTTATTTGGAGACCAATTTTAACCGAGAGATGACACAAATTATTTATTGCTTCTTGGGATTGTCTTGGTG
The DNA here is from genome assembly GCA_024509875.1 of Oreohelix idahoensis. Lineage (NCBI taxonomy): Eukaryota > Metazoa > Mollusca > Gastropoda > Stylommatophora > Oreohelicidae > Oreohelix > Oreohelix idahoensis. The sequence continues at coordinate 52,523 of JAMPIV010016257.1, forward strand.
TTGAACTTAAGAATGCTACCTCATCTGCGAAATCCAGGTCCCCCAGGAATTTTCCATTTGTCCATTTTATACCCAATTGTTCATTGTGGGTATAGTTTCTCATAACCCAATCAATAGCTATTCCAAAAAGTAGTGGTGACATACTACAGCCTTGTTTCACCCCTGTTTCTACTGTAAACCATTCTGTATTCCCTTTATTTGTTCTAACACAACATCTTGCATTGTCATATAGCGCTTTGATTATATTCACATATTTTGTTGGAAAACCATAGATTGTAAGTATCTTCCACAATGATGGGCGGTGTAGACTATCAAAGGCTTTTTGAAAATCGACGAAGGTGATAATAAGTGGCGATTGCCTTTCCACTGAATGCAACAATAGAATTTGATACGGCTGCTGTTTCTATGGCAACCAATAGTGCAGTATCTCAAAACTGTTCATTACGCGTATCTATATTTTATGTTGGTTAAGTCTGTGTATTTTCACTGAAATCGTACAATTAATAATGAAAATAGCATTTCACGGTAGCTCCACCCCTTTACAAATATTTACAACGGTTAGACGTGCATGAAACACGTTAAGAGTCAAGCTAAATTTAATATCTAGTTCTGACATATGCGAGCTCATAAACAATTAACTCAACAGGCCGCTCAATGTTATGTTAAACACAGGACACAATCTGCGTTCTCTCAAATGCTTACGTAAATGTAAACAAAAATTTAATCGCTCACTTTGACCTCGAGTGAGTTGTTTCATAAATGCTCTCAGCAGTAAAGTGTGAGTGAATGAACTGTGAAAATAATAGTCTTTGAGAGTCAGCTCGAGTAAGCACACACGCGCAGGAGAAACACACGCATACATACAGTATATTTACACACCAACAGTGCATACGTACACACTTAAAACAATCGTACATTCTTACACATTACAGACTGAACATCCGGGATCATTCAAAAAAAATATGAAATTAGAGAATGCTTGAAAACGGGCGTAGGATAAAGTCCATCAGCTCCCGTTTTAAAAAAAATGAAACACCCGAATATGCTGATGGAATGAATAACCTTGCCCTTTGGCCTCTGTGTCACCGAGTTTCCTCTTAAGAACTTTAAGGTTACGATTTGCTTAGAATAACGCCTTAACATAACAGATAGCGGCCCCACTTGATGCCCGGGGCTGTTAGAGGCGACATAGAAAGAAAAGGACTATTGTTATATTAGGAGAGTCAATTGATGTTGTACATGAGGCTGGCAACTCCATCATGTCAGGCTGGCAACTCCATCATGTCAGGCTGGCAACTCCATCATGTCAGGCTGGCAACTCCATCATGTCAGGCTGGCAACTCCATCATGTCAGGCTGGCAACTAAATCATGTCAGGCTGGCAACTCCATCATGTCAGGCTGGCAACTCCATCATGTCAAATCAATTGCTACATGAAACACCGCTGTAAGAGCTGATGAATGCTTTACAGCCGGGTCCCTGCAAGAAGACTAGCTACTATGATGGATCCATGCTCCGTAGGGAGTCAAAAGAGAAATGATTGGGAGCCGCGCTGGTGTAATGGTTACCACACTGCGCTGCGATCGGGTGATCCAGGTTCAAGCCCGGGCGAGGACATTTGAAAGAGTGTCATCGACCGGGGACTTTGATAATTCGAGCCCCTGGCGAAGACATCTGAAGAGGTGTCGTCGACCAGGGACTGGAATAACCTGAACGGCTCCTGAGCCGACCCAGCTCTAATGGGTACCCTCCGAAGACGGCGAGTATCTGGCCTGAATGGCGAGAGGACACCTGTCAGCGGACAGGGAAAATAGGATACTCAGGTAAAATCAGTCTCGGGTTAGATACACTAACCGGAGATTTCGCCTCGAGTTAAAAAAAAAAAAAAGAAATGAATGAATATAAAATGTATTTTCATTGAGTGAAATTACCAGATGTTTCAAAATAGGCGGATGATAGATATCCCCTCCCTTTGTTTTATGTTTAACATCCTAATATGGTAATCGAAGGTCGCTGATAAATACAGACGCCCGCGGATGCTCGATCAATATATCACATGACATATGTGCACTAGAACATATTGATCGAAAACATCTGTTGTTGGTTTAGTTCTGACTGTGTTGATCTTACTGGGCTCATACTGTTCCTATCTCAGCTTGCGTACTGACTACACTTTTCAATCGGGTAATTGAATGCGTCGTTTGCTTAACTGCAAGTCCCAGTTACCTGCAGTTGTCCTTTGATTATATGCAAGTTTCAATTTATTCGCTTCCGTTTATGTCTCAAAGATTAATTACAAGGTTCACGTGCATTTTCCATTTAATTACATCAGGCAAAGCCGTATGAGGTGACTAAAAAGAGGTTGCGCTTGGGGCTGACAACCTCATCATGTAAAATACACTGCTACAAAAACCACCACTGCAGGAACATGTAATTGCTTGGTGTAGGCTTCTTGTAAGGGGACCAGTTGTAGGAGTGACTCCATGCTTCATAAGGAGAGATAGGAAAAATGACGATAATCTTACAGATTTTAAATAAATGAAACTGTCCATTCATTGGCTGAAAGTTTCACTTTTAACTGCACGGTTTAAATCATAGGCTGAAAGTTTCACTTATTAACTGCACGGTTTAAATCATTGGCTGAAAGTTTCACTTTTAACTGCACGGTTTAAATCATTGGCTGAAAGTTTCACTTATTAACTGCACGGTTTAAATCATTGGCTGAAAGTTTCACTTATTAACTGCACGGTTTAAATCATTGGCTGAAAGTTTCACTTATTAACTGCACGGTTTAAATCAGTGGCTGAAAGTGTCACTTATTAACTGCACGGTTTAAATCATTGGCTGAAAGTGTCACTTATTAACTGCACGGTTTAAATCGTTGGCTGAAAGTTTCACTATTAACTGCATGGTTTAAATGATTTAAACGTCGCAACTAATTAAATATAACATTTCATTAATAAACTACAAGTTTTAATTATGTTCAACTGTCAATTAACTGCACGTTTTAACTGATTAATTACAAGTTTAAATCAATTTCAAGTTTACATTGACTAAATGCAAATTTCAACATATTAATTGTAAATTTCAAAAGACTGACCACAATTTTTTATTCATTAAGTACCTATTTCTATTGATAAATTACAACTTGGAATTGATTAACTACATTTTAAAATGGATTATCTACAATTTTGTTTTTTTTATTGATTATCTACAAGTTTTTAAAAATTGATTATCAACAGGTTTTTCAACTGATTATCTACAAGTTTTGTCATTTGATTTTCTGAGTTTTTAATTGATTATTTACATGTTTTTCAAATGATTATCTACACGCTTTTCAACTTATTATGTGAAAGATTCCCACTGATTACTTGTAAGTAACAATTATTATCCGCACGTTTTAAATGATTAAAAACAAGTTTTAACTTATTAACTACACGCTTCATTTGGCTAGCCTCATGAATTGGGTACCAGAGTAACCCTGGGAAGGTTAAGGCGGCCGGCGTGATGCTGACCACATCACTAGTGTGCCGATGGTCAAGAAAATATGGGCCTAACACCATATTCGGTTCCAATGGTTGTTATTGCCGGGAGTTGTAGTGAGGATAAGCTCTCACTGCAGATAAATACTTCTAAGGCACGCGCCTCAAACAGCCTCTGACAACCAAGTCCAGCTCCCGGCCTTCACGTGTGGCTCAATTTGAGCCCGGCGGAACTGTTTCCACTGACGGGAGAAGGGGCAAAGGCGAGCGACTGGCGCCTTAAAACCAGCAGCTTCGGGCAGATAGGGCTCGTGATCCTTGGTTGGTAGCTTATCTAAGAGAAGGAACTCTGAATTCAAACCACCGCTGCCTTGCGGGAATATCCATTTATGGAATTGGCTTCGGGAGTAAACCCTGAGGATAAATCCGGAGTCGGAGTCCCTAAGGCAGTCTAATGTCGATTCGACATTATTCTGGCAACTCCTGCGACATGGCTGGTACCAAATTGTATCGGCTACTGCCGTTCCTTTGGATCTACCGGCTGTGTGGAGAGGGGGAACATGCTGCATGGGCAACAGCTTGATCTCCATATAACTGTGCCCAAGCTCGCGCCCTGGAGAGGACACTCCAGCTTCACCCTATAGGTGTCGGCAAAACACGGGAAGTAGCAGTTACCGGTTATAAGCATTTTGCCCAATTGGCGTAGGGCATGGCGCCAGGGGCTACTTCCGACAGTGGGAGAGGTTCTAGGATCTCACTGGACAGCTACTGCCCGCTTCAAGCTGGGCAGCCCCCAGTCAATAAGGTGTTGTCCCGCCACTGTCTGCTTTCCCCATTGGGTGCATGGGGATTAGGGTCAAACCCGAACTGTGGACAGAAAATTTTTGCACCAAGCAATTATCGAAAAAATAGAAATAAGCAAACTCTCAGATTGGGATGCTGGAACGTCCGGACTATGTTGACTGGACTATCCGAAAACCTGCAGGATGTAAACGATGTAAGAAAGACAGCCATAATTAATGATGAGCTTAAACGACTTCAGGTGGATATAGCTGCACTTCAGGAAACGCGCCTGGCGGGCTCTGGAACGGTGAGCGAGAAGGACTACACATTTTATTGGCAAGGGAAAGATCTTAATAAAGCTAGAGAACACGGAGTAGGTTTTGCGGTAAAAAAATCGCTAACTAAAATGGTTGAACCAGGCGAGAATGGATCAGAAACCCTGTTAACGCTCCGCCTGCAAACTAGCACAGGTCCCATCACCCTTGTCAGTGTGTATGCTCCTACTCTGTACTCTGCCTCAGAAGCTAAAGATGAGTTCTACGAGAATCTAACAGCAATTATCAAAAGCATACCTAGGCAAGAACAGCTTGTTCTCCTTGGTGACTTTAACGCTAGAGTGGGTGCCGATAATGTTTCATGGCCTTCATGTCTGGGGCAGGTTTGGTATTGGCAAGATGAATGAAAATGGACAACGGCTCTTAGAGTTGTGCGTCCACCATGACCTCTGCGTGACCAACACCTACTTTCAGACAAAACCCCAGCATAAGGTGTCATGGAGACACCCACGATCCAAGCACTGGCACCAACTTGACCTGATTCTCGTCAGAAGGCCACTCCTCAGGTCTGTGCTCTCCACGCGCTCGTACCATAGTGCAGACTGTGATACAGATCACTCCTTGGTTTGCTGCAAAATCAGAGCACAACCAAGAAAACTCTATCGTGTCAGACATGAAGGGAAACCACGCATTGATACCAGCAAGATGTCAGACCCTTTCATGATAGCTCAATTCATTGCGACCTTCGAGAAAGTGCTCAGTAGCCCTCAGCATGGTGATACTATTACAGAGAACTGGGAGCATCTACGGAACACCATTCAAAGTACTGCACTTGCCACCTTTGGTAAGAAAACAGCAAAGTCAAATGACTGGTTTGATGCTCATCAGATGTGATGGCACCTGTCATTGAAGCTAAGCGCAGTGCTATGAATGAATACAAACGTTCAGCGAGTGTCAGAACCCTACAGATCCTAGGGCTACGAGAAGCAAAGTTCAACAAACTGCTCGACGCTGTGCAAATGACTATTGGCTCCAGCTCAGTGAGAGCATCCAGATCGCAGCGCAAACAGGCAACATTAGACAAATGTATGACGGTATAAAGAAAGCACTTGGCCCCCATAAAAGTAAGACGGCACCGCTAAAAAACCATCAGTGGAGAGAAGCTAACCGATTTAAGGGTAAGCAGATGAGAGGTGGGTCGAGCACTACTCTGAGCTTTACGCTAGAGACAAATACCGTTACGCCTGCAGCCCTTGATGGTGTCAACAGTCTGCCAACTATGGAAGAGCTGGATGCCGAACCAACATTAGAGGAACTCAGCAAGGCCATTGATAGCTTGGCCTCTGGCAAAGCACCAGGCAGTGATGGGATTCCTCCTGATTTAATCAAATGCTGTAAGAGCACGCTATTACATCCCCTGCATAGGGTGCTGTGCCAGTGCTGGGAAGAGACAACTATTCCTCAAGACATGCGAGATGCCAAGATTGTAACACTGTATAAAAATAAAGGAGACAGAAGTGATTGCAATAACTACAGAGGCATCCTCTTCTTAGTATTGTTGGTAAGGTTTTTGCCAAAGTCATCTTAATGCGACTACACAAGTTAGCTGAACGCATATATCCAGAGGCACAGTGTGGATTCCGAGCTGGCAGATCAACAACAGACATGATCTTCTCTCTCCGCCAGCTTCAGGAAAAATCAAGAGAGCAGAAAAGACCATTATATATCGCCTTTATAGACCTCACAAAAGCATTCGACCTGGTTAGTAGGGATGGACTCTTTAAAATCCTCCTGAAAATAGGCTGCCCTTCTAAAATGCTGGAAATGATAAAGTCATTCCATGACGGCATGAAGGGATCAGTTCAATATGCTGGAAGCACGTCACAGACCTTTGATATACGAAGTGGCGTTAAACAAGGCTGTGTTCTGGCTCCGACCCTCTTCGGAATCTTCTTTGCCTTACTCTTGAAACATGCATTCAGAGATGCAACTGAAGGAATATGCCTTCACACTAGGTCAGATGGCCCGTCTGTTTAATCTTTCAAGGCTGAAGGCAAAAACAAAAATCAGAAGGGTCACTATAAGAGACTTGTTGTTCGCTGATGATGCTGCAGTCGTCACTCAAAGCCAACAGGAGCTTCTGAGCTTGATGAATCGCTTCACTAAAGCATGCAAGGACTTTGGCCTCACAATAAGTCTAAAGAAAACGAATGTGCTGAGTCAGGATGTGGGTGCTGCACCAGTTATCACTATCGATAACTAAGAATTGGCAGTGGTGCACCACTTCACATACCTAGGGTCTACCATCAATGACAAACTCTCACTGGATACAGAAATTGACAGCCGCATTGGCAAAGCTGCAGCTACCTTTGCCCGCCTCACATCGCGTGTTTGGGGAAACTCTAAACTCACAATGAAGACCAAAGCTGCGGTATATAATGCCTGCGTCACCAGCACACTCCTATATGGCAGCGAGACCTGACGACCTATGCTAAGCAAGAAAGAAGGCTCAATACCTTCCATTTGCGGTGTCTACGCCGCATCCTCGGCATCTCGTGGAAAGATAAAGTGACAAATGTTGAGGTGTTGTCACGTGCTGGCCTTCAAAGTATGTATACGCTTCTTAGACAGCGCAGACTTCGCTGGCTTGGCCATGTTCGCCGCATGGAAGATGGTCGCATCCCAAAAGATATCTTCTACGGACAATTAGCAGATGGCAAGAGAACAGTTGGGCGACCACAGCTGAGGTTCAAAGATGTGTGCAAGAGAGATATGAGGGTACTGGACATGGATCCAGCAACATGGGAGGATGAAGCTGCCGATCGCACTAAGTGGCGATGCTATTTACGGCGCCAACTCAGATTGGGCGAAGAGAGGCTCACACAAGAAGCAGAGGTGAGGAGAAAACGTCGAAAGGAGCACCAGGAAAATAAGCAGCTGAGGGCTGTCACCTCAGGGGCGCATTCCCATAGTCAGTTATGACTGAAGGGGCTATTATTATTATTATTGTTATAACACCATATTCCCAATATGCCTCAATGGGTGTGTAACGGGATCCTTTACCTTTCATTTGGCTAAGTACAAGTTTTAATTTCTGCCATCAATGGTACCTATACCTTGTAGCGGTATGGCAGCTTGTGTACCCTGACAATCCCCAGAGCTTTGCCAGTGGGAGTTTTACTCCTGGTAGGTTCAACCAAGCTGGACTGGTCTGTGTGGGTAGAAGTCAGACAAATGCTGGTACCCTGGTCCTCCAGGTTGGGGGTTTTAGCACAGGGCCGACACCCCTGTCTATGTAAAATATCGCACATGTTACGGAAACGGCAACAAATGGAAAAACTTTGATGCGGGACGGACATCCGGAGTCTCAGGCTCGTATGACTGCCAGTGGTGAAAGCCGAAAGGAAGCCATTGCGTGAAAATGGATGCACTGATAGCAAATCACAACACTAGAATTTGATTATGGAACGTCAGAACTATGAATGAGGCAGGAAAGCGAAGACAAATCACAGCAGAGATGAGGAACTACAAATTAAGCCGAGACGCAAAGAATGAACCAGAGTTGTGGCACTGTACGAACGATGGCCGCCGACCGAGCAAAGAGGAATCAATTTGTTGCTGCCCTACAAGACCTCAACAGGCGTGATGGCCACTGACTGCTTTGACAGTTGGCGGTTATGGATCAAAGAAGAAGAAGTTTTAATTTATTAACTACTAGTTTTAAATTATTAACTATAAGTTTTAATAAATAATGAACAAGTTCCAATAAAATGATGCCATAACCAACATCTGCAAGCGGACACGGCAAATGTGCCAAGTTATCAATCAATGAATACCCTTTAGCTCCCCAAGGAGCATAGGCCTTCAACAAACACATGCCAAGTCCTCATGTCACGTGCCATCAACAAACACATACCAAGTCCTCATGTCACGTGCCATCAACAAACACACACCAAGTCCTCATGTCACGTGCCATAAACAAACACATACCAAGTCCTCATGTCACGTGCCATCAACAAAGACACGCCAAGTCCTCATGTCACGTGCCATCAGCAAACACATACCAAGTCCTCATGTTACGTGCCATCAACAAACACATACCGAGTCCTCATGTCACGTGCGATCAATAAACACATACCAAGTCCTCATGTCACGTGCCATCACCAAACACATACCACGTCCTCGTGTCACGTGCCATCAGCAAACACATACCAAGTCCTCATGTCACGTGCCATCAACAAACACACACCAAGTCCTCATGTCACGTGCCATCAACAAACACATACCAAGTCCTCATGTCACATGCCATTAACAAACATATACTAAGTCCTCATGTCACGTGCCATCAACAAAGACATACCAAGTCCTCATGTCACGTGCCATTAACAAACACATACCAAGTCATCATGTAACGTGCCATCAACAAACACACACTAAGTCCTCAAGTCACGTGCCATCAACAAACACATACCAAGTCCTCGTGTCACGTGCCATCAATAAACACATACCAAGTCATCGTGTCACGTGCCATCAATAAACACATACCAAGTCCTCATGTCACGTGCCATCAATAAACACATACCAAGTCCTCATGTCACGTGCCATCAACAAACACATACCAAGTCCTCGTGTCACGTGCCATCAATAAACACATACCAAGTCCTCATGTCACGTGTCATCAACAAACATATACAAAATCCTCATGTCACGTGTCATCAACAAACACATACCAAGTCCTCATGTCACATGCCACCAATAAAGACACACCAAGTCCTCATGTCACGTGCCATTAACAAACACATACCAAGTCCTCCGTGTCACGTGCCATCAACAAACACATACCAAGTGCTCATGTCACGTGCCATCAACAAACACATACCAAGTCCTCATGTCACGTGCCATCAACAAACACATACCAAGTCCTCATGCCACGTGCCATCAACAAACACATACCAAGTTATCATGTCACGTGCCATCAATAAACAGATACCAAGTCCTCAAGTCACGTGCCATCAACAAACACACACCAATTCCTCATGTCACGTGCCATCAACAAACACATACCAAGTCCTCATGTCACGTGCCATCAACAAACACATACCAAGTCCTCATGTCACGTACCATCAACAAACACATACCAAGTCCTCGTGTCACGTGCCATCAACAAACACATACCAAGTCCTCATGTCACGTGCCATCAATAAACAGATACCAAGTCCTCATGCCACGTGCCATCAACAAACACATACCAAGTCCTCATGTCACGTGCCATCAACAAACACACACCAAGTCCTCGTGTCACGTGCCATCAACAAACACATACCAAGTCCTCGTGTCACGTGCCATCAACAAACACATACCAATTCCTCGTGTCACGTGCCATCAACAAACACATACCAAGTCCTCATGTCACGTGCCATCAACAAACACTCAAGTACCCTTTCACGTGTCTTCCAAGTCATCATGTCATCTATTCCAGCCCTCTCTTCTCCGTGCCTTTTTTTTCCTCGTGAGCTGAGCTCACATCTCAAGCTGTTAGTTCGCGCTTGAGCGAAGATGTTCTGAGTTGTACTGAGAAACTATAATCTCGGGCATTAGGTATCTGGCAGAGCTTCGAGACGGGGATAGTCTCGCTAGTGTGTCCAGAGTGTTATTTAAGGGAAGAGATTCAATAGATTATTAAAATGCCATGGATTATATCGGCTATGACTATTTATGACGAATTGCTATTTACGCAACCAATTCCCTATGGATTATTTCTGCTATTTAAATGATGATGAATCGCTGTTTATGTGATCAGATTCATTCTGGATTATTACCACATGTTTGCCATTGTAACGTTTTCAACAAGTGAAGTCATTATGGATTATTACCACATGTTTGCCATTGTAGCGTTTTCAACAAGTGAAGTCATTATGGATTATTAGCACATGTTTGCCATTGTAACGTTTTCAACAAGTGAAGTCATTATGGATTATTAGCACATGTTTGCCATTGTAACGTTTTCAACAAGTGAAGTCATTATGGATTATTAGCACATGTTTGCCATTGTAACGTTTTCAACAAGTGAAGTCATTATGGATTATTAGCACATGTTTGCCATTGTAACGTTTTCAACAAGGAAGTCATTATGGATTATTACCACATGTTTGCCATTGTAGCGTTTTCAACAAGTGAAGTCATTATGGATTATTAGCACATGTTTGCCATTGTAACGTTTTCAACAAGTGAAGTCATTATGGATTATTAGCACATGTTTGCCATTGTAACGTTTTCAATAAGTGAAGTCATTATGGATTATTATTACCACATGTTTGCCATTGTAACGTTTTCAACAAGTGAAGTCATTATGGATTATTAGCACATGTTTGCCATTGTAACGTTTTCAACAAGTGAAGTCATTATGGATTATTAGCACATGTTTGCCATTGTAACGTTTTCAACAAGTGAAGTCATTATGGATTATTAGCACATGTTTGCCATTGTAACGTTTTCAACAATTGACTGTTCCTTGATTCGCTATTCATGCGATCTGATTCATTTTATAACCTGTGACAATGTACTGTCCGTGATGTCAATGTTGCTGTGATCAATAAACGGTGTACGCGTTGGAAAAACCTTATTCGTCTTACCCGTTGGTGGATTTCATGACCTTACGTTACTGTTGTGTGGGTGAGAACAGAATATAGACCTACCTAAAGAACTCGTGACATTCGCCCATTATATTTACACACCTGTCGGCCACTAACAGTAAGCCCGACCTTACTGACATCGTCCTTGTCAGCGGTACTACACCACAACACCCACCACAAACATTCAACAATAACAGAAACACTCGTAATTATCACAGTAACACTCCATGTGTTGGACCTGTAAAGTGCCCAACGCATGTTGTCCTCCCGGGTTCAATCTATGAAATGGGGTCACGATGTATTGGAATATGTTTACATAATACTCTTACACTGTGCTGAGCCAATGGTTTTCAACTTGTTCGTTTAGTCCGGTACATACCAATAAAACATCAACACACACACGTAAATACAAACTGGGCATCTGTACATGTAACGTACTAATAAACAATACAAACTAGACATCTAACGTACTAGTAAACAATACAAACTGGACATCTAACGTACTAATAAATAATATAAACTGGACATCTAACGTACTAATAAACAATACAAACTGGACATCTTACGTACTAGTAAACAATACAAACTGGACATCTAACGTACTAATAAATAATAATATAAACTGGACATCTAACGTACTAATACCACAAAATGTTTCCCTACGTCCCGCGATATAAGCGGACTATTATATAAGACAGTTATCACGGCCATATTGTGGTGTTATGGAAAACAAAACTGATATTAACTTATCATTTTACTTGTATTTCTTTTTTTTTAATGTGAGGTTTGCCTTATTGTTTAGGGTCGAATCGACAAGTGAGAAATGTTTACACTGTTTATTATTCTACGCTTTGTTTTAACGGGGTCTCAGAGAACGGCCGCAGGTAGAAGTATTCTGTTTTCATGAAAGCTGAAATAGGTCAAGAGAGGCATGTCATCTGTGGTGACTTAGGTGAGGTTGTGCAAGGGGCTGTCATCGTCATAATGTAAAACCAATTGCTACGGAACAGCAGGAGCAAGAGTACATTTGTGGGACCTGCAGGAAAGTTGGTTTTGTGCTCAATAAGGAGCAATAAAAAGAAATGAAAGTGTGCTGCTCTCACGAGCATGGTCAGAGGTCAATGCGGTGTTGTCATGTGGATAGGCGTAGTTGATCTGCGCTGTTGTCATGGGGATAAGCTTAGTTGACCTGCGCTGTTGTCATGGGGATAGGTGTAGTTGACCTGCGCTGTTGTCATGATGATGACAGCTTAAATGCCTTGTTGTTATGACGATGACAGCAGGTTAAATGCGTAGTTGCCATGGATATTATAGTAGGTAGAGTGCGCTGTTGTCATACAGAAGGTAGTAGATAACATTAACTACTACTGTAGATGTGCTGTAATGTGTATATATGCCCAGATAAAAAGCTACATCGCTTGTTATATCAGTATTTTAAAAAAAATTAAATTCTCAAAGCATTTGTACTTACTTACTTACTTAGTCATTCCCCTTCTACCGTGAGGTGTAGAGGTTTGGAAGAGAGAGCGCCAGACTATCCTATCGGCTGTCTTTCTCCTGGCCTGGTTCCATTCTAGTCCTCGATCCTTCAAAGATTGTCTAATGTTGTCCTCCCAGCGGACTCTGGGTCGTCCTCGGGGTCTGGATCCTTGGCTCTTTGTTTCCCATGCTTGTCGTGGTATCCGATCTTCTCCCATTCTGCAGACATGGCCAAACCATCTTAATTGGGACTGTTCTACTTGGGTCTGCAGGGGGTAGGATTTAACAAAGCATTTGTAACAAAACTAAAATTCTATTTTATTTTGGTATCTCCTTATCTGCCCTGTATACACAAAATTAGTAAAACCAGATTAGAATTGTTGCTTCAGAAAATCTATTATTGAAAGGGAAAAACAAACAAACACGGAATGTGGAGACTTTGGCACGAGCCAGATTGTACAGGCGAGAATCTGGCACGAGATATGTTGCAAGTTTGTCTGCAGGTGCTATGCACCTTTCGCAGGTGCGACCACTTCTTTTAAAAATATTAAAAAAAAAAAAAAAAGCCATACTGAATTTACTCTCATCTGGATTAACGTTTCACGGGAATGTCCTAATTTTCCTCACAGCACAAACGAAGAGCACACGAGTTGCTTACGTCACGTCAGAATGCAGCACAGGAAAACTGTTTTATAGGGGAATGGAGGGGAAGGGGCAGTTTGGAATCGTAAAGATCGCTTGGTTGTTGTGAAGAAACACGTGAATTTTGCATTTACATTTCTTTAGAAATTAACAAAAAATAATAACACAAGATGCACGTATCAACTGCAGTCATTCTACATAATTATGAGAATCCAAAGTGACCTAATTATATAAATACGAGAAAGTAAACTCGTCAAAAGATTGACAAAGGAGAGAATTAAAGCTAACGTCTTAACCTTCCAGAATCTGCAGCATGTTTAAGAGACTGGAACTCATTTTTTTTTTTTTTTTTAAAATTCTGAATGAAGTTACTTAAAATATTTGTAAAGTTTTGACATATGACGTTTCTTCTTCTTCTTCTTCTTCTTCCTCGTTCGCCCTGAAAAGGACGGTGGTTGCGTTGTGTCTGTTTACGCCGTAGCTGTGATATCTGCACCTTTCGGTCGACACATCCGACTTCAGCACGGCATTTTTTAGGGACCGGGTTTGCCTTCCCATTTCGATCCATACTCGCTCAGCCAGACTGCATTGCTGCAGACTGTTTCCAGGACCACCACGTGGAGGTGGAGTACGGTCTTGACCAGCTCTGGTTCGTTGGTCCTGATGCAAGCAGTCAAGCTATGGGTCGCTGACTGCATTCACTATTGCTGCATCTTTGGGTCCCACATATGACGTTTAATTTGTGCACCACTTTCAATGGATGTATCCATTCGCAAACAATGGCGTGCAATAAATATTGGTTTAAAAAAAAGAAAAAAAACATTTCCATGAGTTCAAAAAGACAATATTTACTATATATAAAATCCCAGCTCTTTCTGTCAGTGCGTAACGCTAAGGGATGCAACTTTGGTTGAAAGTTATACATTAATTGTATTGTTTCCCTTATATGTACTCTCCCGAAAATAGTAACACTTACCAAAGAAGAATGCGCACATGACGATGTGCACAAAAATATATTTATAGAATGTGTGATCCCATATACACACATTGGGATCCTCGCTGCTGCTACGTAGTTGTGTACTGTGGTGATGCACAGTGGTTTTGTTTAAATACTTTTGAATAGGTAAAATTGCCGTTAGGTATTGGTGCTTTTGAATGTAATTCCCGTCTTATGACGGGCTTTTACACTAGTATTTGTATAAGAGCTCAACAAGACAATTGTTATATAAGAGCTCATGAAGACAATAGTTATTAGAGCTAAATACGACAACAGTTATATAACAGTTTAAAAAGAACATTGGTCTACAGAGCTTATAAAGGCAATAGGTTGACAAGATTTTTAAAAGTTTACAAGAGCTTAGAAATAAAATAGATTTACAAGAGCTAAAGGAGCATGAGTCTATCACTGTAGTTGACCTGTTTGTCGTAAACCTGAGCTAAAGTGCCTCATATTCTCTACCAGTGGTGATTTATGTAGCAATTAGTTGTACTTCCCGAAGTTGCTAGCCCTTGTATAACTCTCTATAGCCGCCTCTCACAAAACGTTCAGACTGACAAAAAATGTCAAAATCTTTGATGACAACATGTAATCCTTGGTGTCAGACGCCAAACGTGTCTCCAGTCTGTCCTGACTTATTTATTTTTCAAAATCTTCCCAGCTTTTAACATTTTCTGTCACCAGCCACAGACTGTATCAGCTTACACACAACACAAACAACATTAAACCATCCCTGATTTTGTCATCACGAATTAAACAGATTATGTTACTGTTGAGATGTTGTTTCATATGCTGTAACCAAGGCTTGACGGAGAACTGTGGAAGCGGACTTTTAGATAATGAACCAGGAGCTGGGAGTACATGAAGGATGGCACTGACCGAGAAAGCTGGAGACAGTTTGTTACTGCCCTACAGGGCGCCACTAAGCGTGATGGCCACCGACCGAGAAAACTGGTGACAGTTTGTTACTGCCCTACAGGGCGCCACTAGGCGTGATGGCCACCGATCGAGAAAACTGGAGACTGTTACTGGAAAAATGGAGACAGTTTGTTACTGGAAAAATGGAGACAGTTTGTTACTGCCCTACAGCGCGCCACTAGACGTGATGGCCATCGACAGAGAAAATTGAAGACAGTTTGTTACTGCGCTACAGGCCGCCACTAGACATAATGGCCACTGATTACTTTGTCACTCATCGGTTAAGGATCGAAGAAGAAGAAGAAGAAGAGTATGTAGGGCCGGATTTAGGTACCGGCAACTCAGGCTATGGCCTGGGGAGGCGGCGGCGGCACAATGCGCTTTTATAATTAACCACAAGAAGCCATGCTTTAAATCCATATATATTTTTTTTAAAGGTGGTGGGAGGAGAGCGGGCTAGTAACAGCTGAACTTTATTGCTTCCGCTCGTCCACCATCTTGGTTTACCCTGTTCAACCTAATTGTCGGTTATAATTGGGTATTTAATGTTATTTTATTTTCAGTTTTGTATTACGTTCAAGTTCCTATTGTACTTTGCTACAGATTGCTATTGGTGGTGTCAATTTATATTAGACTGTGGTATTCTCAAGGTTTGTTTTTATTTAATTCATTGTTTTTCCTTGAGTAGTCAATAGTTTTATTTATTTATTTATTTTGTTTCTTCTAAATTTGTGGTTCCTTTTTTTAACGGTGTGTTAAAGCCCAGATTGACATGATTGTAACGTGTTATTAAGGAGCCAAAGTTTGGCTTTGTCCAGGGCGCCAGCAACCCTAGAACCGGGCCTGACTATATGTACCTTAAGGGGAGTTCATTGCCTCTTAAATTACTTATGTCCCTTTGTAAGGGGCACTAATTTGCAGATCCGGCATCAGGACATTTTTGAACGAGTTGTAAGGGATTTCAATGGCGGGAAGAATAATATAACCAATTGGTAGACATGGGGATGGACGCACGGGCCAAAGTAGAAAAACAGCAACGTGTAAAATAGATCCGGATATCAAATCATGAACGACAGCTTTTGAATCCGTTCGCCATAACTAGCCTACCCACGTGATTTCTGCACGTCCCCAGCACTAGTGAGAACACAACTAGACGGAGCCATACACGAAGTGACTTGACTGTCGTGCCCTGTCAGTGTTTGACCTTGACATTTGAAGTTTGTCGCCGACCCACCCAAACTTAAAAATAGAGACACTCATTTCACGGGCTAAAAGGGCAGATGGAAACATAATGCCGGGCGGGTTCTGGAAGGTGTGGGGTCCTCGATAATACAAAAAGAGGCAGGGAAGAAACAGATTAAGAGACGCTGAAGCGGACAAGCAAAAGAAAGGTAAAGAGACAACGCGTAAAACAAACAAAAACATGTTTTACAACGAAGAAAAATTATGAATAAAACATGAGGTAAAACATGAGATCCCCGGCAGGTCTTACCGACGTGATTCTCTGTCTTATCAACGTGATTCTCTGTCTTATCGACGTGATTCTCTGTCTTATCAACGTGATTCTCTGTCTTATCGACGTGATTCTCTGCTGCACCATGGACATCTCTTTTCATCATCATCATTTCCGTTTCGCTCCCCTTGGATCATGTAACCACTACTGTAGCTGGGATCCTCGCAGGAAGCCTACACCAAAGCATTCGTGTGCTCTATCAGCGGTTGTTTTTGTAGCAATTCAAATTACAAGATGACTTTGCCAGTCTCATGCCCAACCTCATTTCAGTCGGCTTTTACGACATGTCTGATGGAGCAGTAGATCGTTTTTTGGTCTCTTCAGAGACGTCCATAACTACACAGGGCAGCCCTTTTCAGATCTAGCCATTTTCAAGGCTTTATCGTGCTAGCTGATAGCCACTAGTAGTCCTTTCGATGCTTAGTGCTCGTCAGGGTGAGCGGAAATAGTCACCGGAAAAAAATGTCACGGAAAAAAGTCACAATTTTGGCCAGGAAAAAAAGGCACACTTTACGAAAAAAAAAAAAAAAAAGATCTACTCAATTTTTTTAAAGTCAATCATTCATTGAATATGATTCAGAAGTACTTTGGCAAAATGGATTTGGGACTCATATGGGGCATAGTTATGTTGCTAGCATATCTGTGGCTTTTCTCTCTGTAGATTTGTCACCATATTACCCCGACAGTGACCACCGGATTTTTTAACATACTTCCACCACAACTTGGTTTAGTGAGTGACATGTTTGGTATACATATACTCATTGTAGAACATTTTTGAACCACGCTTATTAATGTCGATAATTTCCATAGCTGGAAGCATTCAAATGTGTGGCGAATTAGTATGAATGTACTATCCAAACGATATCGTTTCTACTGGTAGTGTTACCGCTGTTATGAATAAAATAATAATTGGCTTCATAAGTAACAATTTATACTTATCCAGATAGTTGAGTTTGTAATGTGAATTTTTACCCTTTTTATCGTGTGGTGTCGGCGTCTGTGGCCTAATGGATATGAACGCAGTTTCATAATACAGATATACCAGGTTCGAAACGTGCTGCAGGCGGTTTGGTAGCAGATCGCTTTGTGTGGATTTTTAACAATGGTATAAGCGCCGTACCGTTCAGAAAGCAATGGCAAACTACTGAATGAAAAAAATTGCCTAGAAAAATCACAAACAGCCAATAAAAGTTGGGGTTGATTGCCACGTCCTGTAAAGGATAAACAACTAACTTTTATCGTGTGACTTTTTTTTTTTTCCTGTGTCTTTTCCTACAAGCCATGTCAGCGTTAAACTGAAGTTCAGACGATTGTCAACAATCCTCGGATATAACCGAAAGACTTTTGTCTATAATTGACAGATGCCAGCTTCGCCACAAGAAGACAACAGTTCAAAGAAAAAGAAAAGAAGATATGAGAAGAAATAACAGAAACGACGTTAGATAATTTGATACAGAGGGCGCAGCTGGACAGATAGAAAGAGATGACAAATAAAGAGAAATAGATAACATAACAAAGAATTATAGAAAGTAAGAGTAACTAGCGAAATTAACCGAATAGTTAACAAATGTCAAAAAGAGAACAAACGAAGGGGACAGACACTAAACCGATCTAAGGAACGAACGAACGAACTTTATTTTCAAAGGGTTGAGAATTGGGCACGCAGGCCCGTCTGACATTCTGCCCTTCCTTTCTCTCGTCTTTTATACTGATTTCATATATATCTATATTTAACAAGAGGTAATTGGCAAGGTGGTGGCCCCATGCCGATAAAAAAAGAAAATGATTCTGACAAGGTGAAGCACGAGGAAATTATCAACATATTAGAAAGTATACACATCGATGGTAAAGATCTGAGAATAGTAAATAACATGTACTCGCAATAACCAGCAGATGTCAGAATTGGCAACCAAAGAGGAAAGTTTAAGCACGTAAAACAGGGAGTTAGGCAGGGATGAGTACTGTTACCTGATCTGTTCAATCTGTACAGTGAAAATATCATGAGATTCCTATAGGATATGTTAGGAATATCAGTTGGTGGAAATAATATAAACAACTTAACACACGCTGACGATAGTCTTCATAGCAGGGCTGTGGAGTCGGTCCAAACATTATCCGCCTCTGACTCCTGAAATTTTAGAAGGCCGACTCCAACTGCAGCTTTTTACTAGAATTTGGAGTCGGCACAACGACATTTTGTACCGACTTCACGACTCCGCGACTCCCGAGTCCGAATCCACAGCCCTGCTTAATAGCATCTAGTGGAAATAACTTACTTACTTAGTCGTTCCCCTTCTACCGTGAGGTGTAGAGGTTTGGAAGAGAGAGCGCCAGACTATCCTATCGGCTGTCTTCCTCCTGGCCTGGTTCCATTCTAGTCCTCGGTCCTTCAAAGATTGTCTAATGTTGTCCTCCCAGCGGACTCTGGGTCGTCTTGGGGGTCTGGATCCCTGGCTCTTTGTTTCCCATGCTTGTCGTGGTAGCCGATCTTCTCCCATTCTGCAGACATGGCCAAACCATCTTAGTTGGGACTGTTCTACTTGGGTCTGCAGGGGGTGGGATTTTAGGCCTTGACGTATCGTCTGGTTGCGGACCATGTCTCTTCTTGTTACTTCAACCACCTTCCTCAGATACCTCATTTCTGAGGTTTGGATCTGGCTTTTGTGGGTTGTAGTCATTGCCCATGACTCGCATCCATATGTCAAGACTGGGACATAGGTGGTGCGGTATACAGCTATCTTCGTTTTCTTACCAACCTCTCTCTTGCTGAGGAATCCTCGATTTATGGCCTGAAAAAGTCTCCCAGCTGCTTCTAGTGGAAATAAGTTGCAGAAAATGATTGAAACAATAGTGACAGAAAGTGAAAATAAAGGCCTTAGCTCAAATAGCAAAATGACAGGCCCAATGATCATCTCGAAGAAAATGAATTCTCCAGAAAACACTACTAAAGTAAATGAAATAGTTTTGAAACAAGTCAATGAATTCAAATACCTAGACATTTTAATAACATCGGATCATGGTAGATGCATCTCAGAGGCGACTAGCAAAATAGCTCAGACAAAACCAGCAAACAATAAACCGAAAAGTATGTTATGCTAGAAATCTTTGTCAATGGAAGTAAGAAAGAGAGTTCTTCAGTGGTGTCTAGAACAAATCCTGACATATGGAAGTGAATCATGGATAATTAGGACAAAAGTAGAAAAAACCCTGGAGATCACAGCAGTCGTACAGAAGTGTTAATAATTACCATGGACAGCTAAAAAGAGTCATGAGGATATCCTAAAGAAGACTGTGCTCAACGGAAGCTTCATACTCACATGAGAAGGAAGCAGTTCAATACCTTGCGCACCTTATGAGAAGAGAGACGCTGGAATATATCAGGAAAGATTCAAGGAAAAA
This sequence comes from Oreohelix idahoensis, assembly GCA_024509875.1. Taxonomy (NCBI): domain Eukaryota; kingdom Metazoa; phylum Mollusca; class Gastropoda; order Stylommatophora; family Oreohelicidae; genus Oreohelix; species Oreohelix idahoensis. The sequence continues at coordinate 72,642 of JAMPIV010016257.1, forward strand.
GAGACTAACGGCGTAAAAGAGATAAGACAGTTTCAAAATCGCTTGGAAATAAATCAATAATTGATCTGATTAATAGTACTGATAACAGGAAGTCGTGGATCGCCTTTGCCCGATGGTATGGTACTGTAGCGTAGCAAATGTTGCGTAAGTATTATATGTGTTGATAAATGTTCTGTGGAGGATGTCGCATTTGCCACACAACGTTGAGGGTGTTGTAATTCATCTGCTTCTCTCAAGGTATGATAATCCTGGCCTTTGCGGAGTAGTGTGCCACCCTCAGACACCAGGGATGATGAGGCGTAGTAACTTGGTGTCTGTAGTCTGGTTTAAGTGTGATGTAGATGTGTATACAGACAGTGAGCATTACGAACAAGTCAATCCACACAATGACGTCACGTTAACTCACGATGTGAAAAGTCAATGATGCTTGCAACAGCTAGTGACGGTTTTGTATAATTTATTATAAACGCCACAATGACGAAGTGTGTAGACATAAACAAGCAGGTACATCATAGGTACGATCAAACAGTCATTATTACATATGTAGACAATTCAACTGGCACAGCAGACAGCATCAAAATAATGTGCATCATCTGCCTTTTAGGATATCGTAAAGCCGCTGTACATGTAGTCAGGTAGTAAACTTCCCCCTTTCCATAGGAGCTAGAAGATATCAACTAGGAGATTAAAGATGGTCTCCTCGATTTGACCTCAACAAGACAGGCATGTCTTTTGAGCGTCACATTATCGTCCTCTATGTTCTTATACAGCAAAGGTATCAAACCTAGATCCATCAACAAAGTTCAGGAAGCAAATAGTCCGTAGGACAGGCATCAATCGATGCGTGACAATCTAAGTGGATCGTGAGCTGAGCAAACTAGTCATATCGTAGACTTTAGAATAAGGCAGACTAAGCAAAAGTCAACATCACAAGATGGCGATAAAGTTACTCAGCCAAAAAAGGGATTTAATTACCTGTTCATAAGGAATTAAATGAATAATCACATATGCCTCCAGGCATTAGGAATAACACAGAGATATATCATCTCAAGATAGGAACAACAATCATGAGGACTCCTTCCTGAATAAACTAAGCGAAGACTAGCACATAGCTACGTCTCGCCTTCACAGCTTCTCAGCACAGACTGACCTGGGCGGAAATCGTTTTACCAACGCCACAAAAATGGACATGCGCAGAAAACGCGAATCGAATACAACTCAGGCCAATTTACGAAACGAAGAATGTTCTACAATGTTCGACTTAAGACCTATTACCTTAAAAGGAAATGAATCTTGAAACATTGCGATTGCCAACTGTTTTCAAAGAACTGACGATCTGAGCGCTCCATATATGGTCGTGACTCAAAATCGTTCACACAGCTATCGGCAACCCTAGCTATCAAGATAAGACAACTTCTTAACGATAGCTATCAAGATTAGACGACTGTAGAAATAAAAGTGACTACAATTTCATGAGTTCCTTCCCATGCATTAAAAAAATGAATCTAGTCAGAATGCATGGTCAGAATAAGTTGCTACAAGTTTTTAGCAGCAACATTACCGCCACCTCCCGATAAAAAAAAAATGTGCAACATTTTTTTTTTTTAAATATCCAAGAGTAAAACCAAAAACGGTTTAACAACGCACGAATTATGCGGGGATAACTAATTGCACTGCCTAATATGAGGCTAAATTGACACATAAAGTGTCTGGTGAGAATATTTCTCAACAGATAAAAAATCTGATTTAAAAAATATATCGGGGAGGTGCCACCAACACTCACTACGCTTGCATGAAAATACAATATAAATATGCAAGTTCATATCATTATAATCAAATAGCAGTGTCATAATCTAATACCGCTTAGAATGGATGTACACATCTGATATTGAATGTTAAATATTACATTATCTAAATGTTTAATATTACCATTACACAATGAAATTAAATATAAATGAAGATCGAGGACACATCTCCTGTCGTTCCAAAGAAACTGTACAATGTGGAACTCTCCATGTTTGACAATAGAAAGGTAGCTTCTCAGATCAACAATAACGTGCTGAGAAAAAACACAAACAATATAATTCTATTTAATAGCCATTAAGTTTCATACTATACAATACATTATTATTAATAATTGTGGCCTTCGGAACTTTCGGCCCTTATATTAACTACTCAGTCTTCTTCTTATATTAAAGATGGGAACAGAAGAAGATGATAACAAAGCACAATAGTATGTGTTCACCTAAAGTGAGGACAGATGTGCTAATGTATTGTAGTAATATAGGTGTGTTATGGCTCTGTCGTATATCTAGAAATAGAACAGAAGTATTAGTTGGAATCATGTGGGCATCTAGACAGAATGTCAGCCATCACATTATCCGACCCACGGATAGCTCGTACCGTGAAGTGAAAAGGTTGAAGAGCAATAGCATATCGAGTGGATCTCGAACTCTTCAAGTTCTTAGTCTGAATAGCTGTAAGAGCTTTCTGATCAGTTTCTAGAATGAAATGTGCGCCCAGGAGGAATCTTTGTAGTTTGAGAATAGACCAAACCATAGCTAACAATTCACGGTCTAAAACCGAGTAGTTCCTCTCTGCCGCATTTAGTTTTCTAGAAATGTACATGACAGGATGCAGAGTTTCAGCATATTCCTGCATAAGTGCTGCTCCGATCCCAGTGGATGAAGCATCACTTCGAAGAACAAAAGTTCTATCAAGAGTAGGTAATCTTAGGATGGGAGGAGAAGAAAATATACTTTTTAATCTGGTCTAAGGAAGATTGACATTCCTGAGACCAACGAATCAGATTAGGTGACCCTTTCTTCAACAACGTTGACAGAGGTGCCATTATCGAAGATAGATTCGGAATAAATCTCCCATAGAATTGGATTAACCCCAAGAGACTCCGGACTTGTTTCTTCGTTTTAGGTACAGAGATGTTCAGTATTTTGGAAGTATTGTGGTCTTCTGTCTTCAAGAGACCATGACCAACACGAGGACCCAAGAAAGAAATTTCACCAAAACCAATATAAGCTTTAGAAGGTTTTGCTGTCAGATTATACTCACGTAGAGTAGACAGTAGGTCATATAAACCCAGATAGTGATCTTCCCAAGAATCACTGAAGAGACAGATATCATCTAAGTAAGCGATGACATCCGAACGATGAGAAAGTATTCGACGCATCATGCGAACGAAAGTAGCAGGGGCGTTCATAAGACCGAAAGGCATTACATTCCATTGAAATAAACCCCTAGGTGTAGAGAAAGCAGTCAGAGGTTTGGCATGATCTGCTAAAGGCACTTGCCAATAACCTTTTGACAAGTCAAGTTTAGTGAAGAATCTAGAATTAGAAAGTCTACTAAGTAGATCCTCTAGTAAAGGCATAGGTTCAGCATCGAACTTTGTGACTTGATTTAATTTGCGATAATCAACGCAAATTCGTATGTTCTTATCTTTCTTCCGAACAATAACCATGGAAGAAGAATATGGAGAAGTCGATGGTTCAATTATGTTTAATTGGATCATTTCATCCAATTCCTTTTCCACTTGTGACTGAAAGTGTATAGGGATAGGATACGGCCTAACCCTAATAGGATTACTGTCGGTAAGAATTATGTCATGTTCTATGACATTCGTGTGACCAGGGATGTCGGTTAGAACATCCTTAAATGTCTGTAACATCGACGAGACTTGACGATGTTCATCAACAGAAAGATTAGGAGAAATGGACACATCTTTCCAAGATTCCATAGAATGTAGTGGAACCACTGGAAGAGGGAGATCCACATCAGAAAAAACAGATTCCTCATCCTGTATGACAGACAGGGATGAGTAATGACCATGAGGTACAGAAGATTCGTCCGTTGCCTGAAAAATAGGCAGCAAATAGTCTGGACGCTCATGAAATTCCGTCAGCATGTTGATATGGAAAGTTTTATGCTTTCCATCTATATCGACTACATAGTCAACATCGGAAATTCGTGAGACTATTGCATATGGACCTTTCCATGCAATCAGAAGTCTATTTTCCCTACTGGGGAGTAGGACGAATGCTTTGTCACCTGGACAAAGTTGTCGTAGACATCTGTTCTTGTTAGCAAACTGCCTTGCTTTTTCTTTAGCAATTTCTGACGAAGCAGTCGCTAGTTTGCATGCCTCAATGATCTTTTGCCTCAGAGCAATGACATACTCATATGAAGATTGAGTGTCATCACTAATATCATCGGCAGTGATGAGATCGTGTAATAAAGACATAGGGCCGCGCGGACGCGCGCCAAAGACAAGTTCAAAGGGAGAAAATCCTGTGTGCTCATTTGGGACCTCTCTATAGGCAAAGAGAGCCGCAGGTAAAACCCTGTCCCAATCTTGAGGATGGTCTTCAGTTATCTTACCAAGTAAAGTCTTGAGCGTTCTATTCAGACGCTCAACTAACCCATTAGACATAGGATGATAGATGCTACTGAGAGATCTTTTAATGTGTAAGGTAGACATTACTTGAGACATAGTATCAGATATGAGTTGAGTTCCATGGTCTGACAGTATTTCTCTGGGAACCCCAAGCGAGAAAATATCAGCCAAAGAGCATCTGCGATATCTGTAGTAGATATGCTCTTTAGAGGGATAGCCTCTGGCCAACGTGTGCACATATCGACACATGTAAGAATAAACTGATGTCCTCTGGCCGACTTTATCTTAAAAGGGCCAATAATATCTATGGCCATTTTCTGGAATGGCCGAATAGGGATGTCAGCAGCCTGGATAGGCGCAGCATGTCGTGGTCCTCTAGATTTGACCTCGTGACATACCTGACATGATCGGCAGTATATACGGATGTCCTTGTTAACAAAGGGCCAAAAGAAAGCCGCAAGGACTCTCGACTTTGTACGGGAAAATCCCATGTGTCCAGCACATTGCGAGTCATGAGCATGTTGCAATATTTGCACTCTCATACTCTTGGGAACAAGAATTTGCGAATGTGCTGACGTAGCCGAGTCTTGTACCATACGTACAAGTACGCCGTTTTTCATTTCTATCCAAGATTTTCTTTGTGTATCCTTATTTGGATCACCTTTCTTCACAAGAATGAAGAATTTCTTTAGCGTAGGATCTTCTTCTTGTAATTTTATGAACGAGTCACGAGAAATAACCAAGGTACTATCTTGGCTATGAACTTCATTATCATTATTCAACGAAGTTTGCGGTGTTTGTAGAGCTTGTGCTCTTGTAACCACTGCATTGGTAGCTTGCATATTATCATCTTCCCAAGCAGCAATCTGCTGTGGGGTACATTCCCTAACTCCGTGGATACGACCAATAATAAGGTCCGCAATAGGATTAGGTAAGAGACCGGCATGCACATCTCCCGTAAAGAAAGGAGTGGCAATGTGAATTATAGCAGTAGGATATTTCTCTAGAGTGCCGCCAAATGTGACACATTTGATAACCCTTCCTGTCGCACAGGATGGATCTACAAGCGATTGTCTAACACCAATAGTGGTGCATCCGGAATCGAAAAGTAGTGAGACCGGAGTATTATTAACAAGACCCTTATGTAGGATTAGAGAACCTCTCCCGTCATGTGCAACCGAAGCAGGAAGAGCGGGGAGAGGGTGACCACAACTCAAAGTCGATATTGTAGTCGGTTCGAACAGAGTACTGCATTGGGGGCACTTGTTTGCTCTCCCAAAGTCAAATGAAGAACAAGTGACAGTGTCAGAGTTTTTATTATCAGAAACCTGATTACAGGCTCCCTGAGATTCTTGTTGAACCGAGTTAGCCTGCTGATATCTCTTTTTTTGTATTGAGATCTACCGCGACTACTATTACCTCTGAAGTTATCACTGTTGTTATTGTCTCTGTAGTTATTATTGTCTCTATTATAACTGTTATCATGTTTCGAACTACAGTTTCCATGATTATTATCATGTCCACATTGATGTGAACATCTATTTGTTTGGTTTTGAGGTCTACGCGAGGAAAAACCTCTGTTACCATATCCTCTTCTGAAATGCCTAAAATTATTATGTTGGAAGTAACGAGGACTGTCAGCTCGTCTCCAATTCTTCGACGAAGAATCACCCTGAAATTGATTTCCATAGTTTTGACCGTAACTACGGTTACTTTTCTTATCAAAATTTTGTTGGAATCTATTACTAGTGTTTTGACTATAAGGTGCTGCCGAAGCAACTGGCAGACCTTCTTTTACTTTAGAGTTACCAATGGTTGCGTGAGGATGAGCAGTTATGTATTGGCTACAGAAATTTTCCATTTCTTTTATTGTTTTAGGTTTACGTTCATGAAGGAAAGCAAGGAACGACTCGTTGACAGAAGACATGACTTTGTCTCTCAGTATTAAGTCCATAAGTCCTTCATAAGTTTTTTCTGTCTTAGACAGCTCCACCCAACGTAAAAAAGTAAGACGTGTCTTTGAAATAAATTCAGAGAATTGCACACCAGTTTCTGGTAACATATTTTTAAATTGAAGACGATAGCCGTCTTCGTCAAGTTGGTATTTTTTTAACAATATAGCCCTGACAACATCATAGTTGTTCTTGTCAGGCTCATCTACCATGCTTAACATACTCAAAGCATCACCTCTAAGTATTTTGGACAAATGATAAACCTGCAATGATTTATCTATGTTATGTACTTTACATGAAGTTTCAAATCTGTCCAAATAGAATGTTATATCGTCGATGGAAGCATTGAATGGTGGTAGGTTAAGTTTGAAAGTGCTTGCATTAGTCTTATCTGAGACCTTATTTGCATCATTAGCATTACCTATGTTCATCACCCTTAATTTCTCAACTTCCAAAGCTAAGAGTTTTTCTTCATGCTCCATTTTTGCTTTTCTCTCTTCAGACTCTCTTTCAAGTCTTTTATTTTCAGCCTCTATTTCAAATCTTTTATTTTCAGCCTCAAGTCTTTTATTTTCAGCCTCTTTTTCAAGTCTTTTATTTTCAGCCTCTATTTCAAATCTTTTATTTTCAGCCTCAAGTCTTTTCTCTTCAGCTTTTGCTTCTGCTTCTCTTTTTTGTTTTTCCATTTCCATTTGGAATCTTTTTTCATCCACCTGCATTTGCAGTTTCTTTTGTTCAGCTTCCATTGCTTTATCATATTGAGCAGTTGCAAATTCTTCTAACTTATCACCAGTCTTCCCAAGCAATTTACCCTGCTCAATAAAGTGCTCAAATGTAGCCATGATGAGTAATAATATGAGTCCACAACCTGAAATAATTAATTATCTTATTTCAAATTTAATTATAACAAGTCTTAAATGAAGCACTTGTTTACTCACAACACTATATTATTATCCCAATCTCTGTGGGAAACAAGTCTTATATCAAAGAACTTGTGTATATACCTTTTTGAAATATCATCAATCAACTCTTGATCATAGGTGCACTTCCCATTCAATAGTGCACAATACTATTCATCATTTATTAATCATCAGTGTAGTAGTAATGCATAAGCATAACCCACTATTAAATGTGAATTAACTACTATAAGTGTAACCAATGACTATGTAAACACAATCACAATGTAAACAATAACAATGTAAACATTACACTGTAAACAATACAATGTAAACAATACAATGTAAACAATACAAAGATTTAGCAACAATACGAATACATTCGTAGAAATCAACAAAAAAAATAAAGCGAAAATTAAAGAAATATCACAAAAAATGTGATGATATCTACGAGAAGATAACACAAATACAAGACACCACAGTGTATAAACAAAAATGTTGTATGAAACTAAACTATAGTAAAGAGGAGGCTAGCAAGTACAAACAAATCAAAACAGAACTAAAGAATGCAGAAAAATAACGAAAACAATACTAACACATGGCATCACAACTAACAAAAAATTAGCAACAGCAGTCGCTTTGCAAATTCCAGTATCGGAAATTTGCACACCCTATAGAAAACGCTCACGATAGACGACCTCTATCACGTGGTATGGTCTAAAGGAGACTCCGCCCAACCGAAAACCCGCAGAATCATAAACATATAAATATAAATATACAAATAACATATAAACATATAACATGTAAACAAAAGAATGAGATGAAACACAGAAGACTCAGTAGAAGTATAAGGGCACAGTTCACAAACAAACAGGCCACTTAATTTATGGAACTCCAATCGTCAGTACAGCAAACAGGATGTAATCAGCATTCTGAGATCAAAGATCCAACGTTGATTGCCATCTGTACTTGCATCAAAACAGCTACGACGATGGTTGAGACTTGAGTTTTCAAACGGTACATGCAGTGTACACGAAGTGTAGAACTCGTCAGCGATGGAACTTGGCCTTCTCCGAAGCAGAACAGCAACAAATCGATTCTCCCGTATGTAACAAAACTGGGAAATGTCACTTTCTTGACTTGGAACAGCAATTGTTGAAAATTCCAAAAAAAGTTCCTGGGCAACGCCGAGTAATTTCGTAACTCTGCACTTCTGTTGTTGTCTTGTAGATGTTGTCTGTAGACTGTTGTAGAGTGCTGAATGAAGCGGGTAAGGGACCCCGAGTATGCTGGTACCAGATCAAACCAGCTTATGGCCACCAAATGTAGCGTAGCAAATGTTGCGTAAGTATTATATGTGTTGATAAATGTTCTGTGGAGGATGTCGCATTTGCCACACAACGTTGAGGGTGTTGTAATTCATCTGCTCCTCTCAAGGTATGATAATCCCGGCCTTTGCGGAGTTTGTGTGCCACCCTCAGACACCAGGGATGATGAGGCGTAGTAACTTGGTGTCTGTAGTCTGGTGGTTTATTTAAGTGTGATGTAGATGTGTATACAGACAGTGAGCATTACGAACAAGTCAATCCCACACAATGACGTCACGTTATACACTCACGATGTGAAAAGTCAATGATGCTTGCAACAGCTAGTGACGGTTTTGTATAATTTATTATTATAAACGCCACAATGACGAAGTGTGTGTAACATAAACAAGCAGGTACATCATAGGTACGATCAAACAGTCATTATTACATATGTAGACAAATTCAACTGGGCACAGCAGAACAGCATCAAAATAAAATGTGCATCATCTGCCTTTTAGGATATCGTAAAGCCGCTGTACATGTAGTCAGGTAGTAAACTTCCCCTTTCCATAGGAGCTAGAAGATATCAACTAGGAGATTAAAGATGGTCTCCTCGATTTGACCTCAACAAGACAGGCATGTCTTTTGAGCGTCACACATTATCCGTCCTCTATGTTCTTATACAGCAAAGGTATCAAACCTAGATCCATCAACAAAGTTCAGGAAGCAAATAGTCCCGTAAGGACAGGCATCAATCGATGCGTGACAATCTAAGTGGATCGTGAGCTGAGCAAACTAGTCATATCGTAGACTTTAGAATAAGGCAGGCTAAGCAAAAGTCAACATCACAAGATGGCGATAAAGTTACTCGCCAAAAAAGGGATTTAATTACCTGTTCATAAGGAATTAAATGAATAATCACATATGCCTCCAGGCATTAGGAATAACACAGAGCTTTATATCATCTCAAGATAGGAACAACAATCATGAGGACTCCTTCCTGAATAAACTAAGCGAGGACTAGCACATAGCTACGTCTCGCCTTCACAGCTTCTCAGCACAGACTGACCTGGGCGGAAATCGTTTTACCAACGCCACAAAAAGGGACATGCGCAGAAAACGCGAATCGAATACAACTCAGGCCAATTTACGAAACGAAGAATGTTCTACATTGTTCGACTTAAGACCTATTACCTTAAAAGGAAATGAATCTTGAAACATTGCGATTGCCAACTGTTTTCAAAGAACTGACGATCTGAGCGCTCCATATATGGTCGTGACTCAAAATCGTTCACACAGCTATCGGCAACCCTAGCTATCAAGATAAGACAACTTCTTAACGATAGCTATCAAGATTAGACGACTGTAGAAATAAAAGTGACTACAATTTCATGAGTTCCTTCCCATGCATTAAAAAATGAATCTAGTCAGAATGCATGGTCAGAATAAGTTGCTACAAGTTTTTAGCAGCAACAGGTACCTTAAGAAGACAAAAGATAAACCTCTTTCATAAAGAGACAAGACAAGGAACAAAAAACATATAAATGCGTAATAGAAGAATGCAACATGTTTTTATTTACTGACGGCATAAGTACATTTCAAAATATGATCTCAGACCTATTTACGGATTTACTGTGGCACGCCAATGTGCGTGTACCACTATATATATATATATATATAATATAGTCGTTTACTATGTGCTGTGGCACGCCAGTGTGCGTGTACCACTATATATATAATATAGTCGTTTACTATGTGCTGTATTTCTTCTTTCCTTTGGTGTCTAGGGCACGCCGAGATGACACTTTCAAGGAGTGTGTTGTGATGAAAATGTAGCGAAGAAAGTGTTATGAAGAAAGAATGAACAAAGAAAGTGTTATGAAGAAAGAATGAACAAAGAAAGTGTAATGAAGAAAGTATATACAAAGAAAGTGTATATACTTTCTACAATACACTTTCTTTGTTCATATTTTCATACAAGTGTTGTGAGGAAGTGTTATTATGAAAGTGTTCTAAAGAAAGTGCTGGGAGGAAGTGTTATGAAAGAAGTGCTACTAGAAAGTGTTATGAAGAAAGTGTTAAGACAAACTCTCAAATAAATAAATGACTACATGTAAATAGCTGGTACCCGTGATACAGAAAAAGGGATAAAACACCAGACAGTAGAAAAGAAATATAAGTAACAGGCTCACTTGGAAATAGAACCAGGGAACACTCAAACGGCACGTCACCATCGCCTCGCTGGGCGGCACGTCACCATCGCCTCGCTGGGAGAGTGAATCGTGAAAGGACATACGGCCAACTCCACCCCCCTTTTTTTCTGTGATAAACCAATATAACGTTTATCTTCTTTAATTAGTGTCTAATTACCCCACGTTCCTGTTAACAGGTTTTATTTTATAAATACCGGGTTTCGCCAACTCGTATTTGTTCTTTCGTCTAGTAATAATATACGTTCATTTATCCACCACTAAAAGTTCTCACACCAAACATTAATACTTCTGTAACCAAAATAGTTTTCTAACCAAAACCAGTACGAGTTATATAACTACGAGGTCTTGCACTAGTAATATATGTTACATCTCACTAGGCAGTAACACTTCTCTGATCAACCTATACAAGTTCGCTCCCCTACAAGTGTTAGTTAATTCATCGAGAGTTCTCATATCAACCAATACAAGTTCTCTCCCCTACAAGTGTTAGTTTATTCACTGACAGTTCTCATATCAACCAATACAAGTTCTCTCCCCTACAAGTGTTAGTTCATTCATTGAGAGTTCTCAAATCAACCAATACAAGTTCTCTCCCCTACAAGTGTTAGTTTATTCACCGAGAGTTCTCATATCAACCAGTACAAGGTCTCTCCCCTACAAGTGTTAGTTCATTCACCGACCGTTCTTACATCAAACAGTACAAGTTTTCTTCCGGACTAGTGTTAGTTCACTCACCATATGTTCTTACATCAAACAGTGCACGTTATCTCCCCTACTACTGTTAGTTCACTCACTAATTGTTCTCAAATCAACCAGTAGGCTACAATTTCTCTTCCCTCCAAATGGTATTTCACTTACCAAGTGTTCTCACAATAACCAGTGCATGTTATGCCCCTCCCTCTCCCCCCACCCCACTAATGTTAGTTCATTCGCCAAGAGTTCTCACATTAACCAGTGAAAGTTCTCTCCCCCCCCCTAATATTAGTTCATTCGCCAAGAGTTCTCACATTAACCAGTGCAAGTTCTCCCCCCTTACTAATGTTAGTTCACTTGCCAAGAGTTCTCACAACAACCAGTACAAGTTCTCTTCACTACTACTGTTAGTTCTCTCATCGACATGTATCAGTTTCTAAGAAACAACAGTATCCCTTCATAACGTCCTAAGTAACTCTAACCTATTCGCCAGTTATTATCTACCCGGTTGTTTCATTTACACATACATATATTAATCACAGTAAACAGCCTGGCCGTCTAAAACCACGTTTTGACGGCCAAGTTATCTATGATGACGGTTCACAGTTAAAAGATTTTGGATTTTTTTCCCAAGTGTGAAGTATTTGCCTTTGTATGCACCTTCGTGAAGTGCGCTGCACACCGCTTTAGTCCACGACTCGCAAACTAACAAGCTTATCTTGACAGAAGGAGAAAAAAAAAGCCACAGGCATACAATTAAACAACGGGGACATAGTCTTCTATGGCGAAGCTTTTCAAACTTTTTTTTTTCCTGCGTACCCACTAAATATCTTGTTTTACGAAAGCTGGATGCCTTCTATGCAAAGATACCGATGTTTTTAGTAAAACAAAACGGTGGCGTCATGCTCAGATCCAGTCTACCACCCCAGATGTAAACAGGTACGTGACTCTGCTCTTGAGTTAGGGAAAGTAAAGGCAGCAAGGCAGAGAACTGGTCACCTCACCTCTCAAAGCTGGACCAAGTATAGTGAAGTCTCTAACACTTTCCTCCCCTACGGCAGTATCTGATATGGGATCACCTTTACTATTTATTTATCACTAAAAATAAATACGAATCTTTTGCTGTTTTCACATTTTTATTCTCCGCTCTCTGACAAGAGCTAGGTCATTGCTGCAGTTGGCGTCCTTACTAAGGAACGCTTGCGTCACAACACTGTATTTGTTCTTGTAGTTTGGGTTTATGTAGCAATCTCTTTCAAATGATGATTATGCCAGCCTCAAGCAGAACTTCACATTAGTCATCTCTTATGGCAATACCATAGGGAGAAGTGGTTCTCCTCCATCATCATCAGCTGCCATCTCCACAACGAAGGTTGGCTGTAATGGATCTCCCAACATCTTCTGTCTCTTGTCTTGATGGTGCCGCATGATCGATTCTTTCCTCTCCATCTCTTGATGTTATGTTCCTAACCTACATAAACGCTGTCTTCACCCCTTGCAACGTTCTTCAAACTCTGCCTTCTATTATGGTGCCTGTTTTAGTAAGGTTGTTTTATGTCTTCAACTCTTGACTTCTATTATAGTCTTCAGTCAGGGGGTGTTATGTCTTCAACTCTGTCTTCTATTATAGTCTTCAGTCAAGGTGTTATGTCTTCAACTCTCTGCCTTCTGTTATGGTCCTTCAGTCATGGTGATTTTATGTCTTCAACTCTGCCCTTACTATTATGGTCTTTCAGTCAAGGTGTTCTAGTTATTTACACGGCCAAAATATTTTAGCTGTCCTAATTGTTAATCTCCTTATGATTAATTCTCGCTTCATTTCTAGATTTTCTAGGACTTTTTGTGTTTCTTTCTTTCCATGAGCCCACACATTCTTCCACATATCCACTTCTCAAGGACCTCAATTTCTTTCTTCTAAAGTGCTTGTTCAAGACATTGTCCATGAGCTTTTACTTCACCATATACTTTCTTGACCATCGGCGCACTAGGGGTGATGTGGTCAGCATCACGCCGGCCGCCGTAACCTTCCCAGAGTTGTTCTGGTACCCAATTCATGAAACTGTGTCAACCCCGGAGCCGTTTGCGGTCTAAAAAAATCCCACCTCAACTGGGGATCGAACCATGGACCACCGAGTTAGGAAGCCAGTGCACTAACAACTGCGCTACCAAGGCTCCCTAACTGTTGAATGTAGCTTTGACAATTCTTATTCTCTTCTTGATTTCTGTTTCACATTTGCCATCTTGTGTTGTTTTATGTCTAGGATATGATGAACTCTTGATTTGTTCCACGATTTTCTTATTTATTTTTATCTTTAAGGTTGGCTTATCTTTAAGGTTGGCTTATCTTTAAGGTTGGCTTATCTTTAAGGTTGGCTTATCTTTAAGGTTGGCTTATCTTTAAGGTTGGCTTATCTTTAAGGTTGGCTTATCTTTAAGGTTGGCTTATCTTTAAGGTTGGCTTATCTTTAAGGTTAGCATATCTTTAAGGTTGGGTTATCTTTAAGGTTAGCTTATCTTTAAGGTTGGCTTATCTTTAAGGTTGGCTTATCTTTAAGGTTGGCTTATCTTTAAGGTTAGCATATCTTTAAGGTTGGGTTATCTTTAAGGTTAGCTTATCTTTAAGGTTGGCTTATCTTTAAGGTTGGCTTATCTTTAAGGTTGGGTTATCTTTAAGGTTGGGTTATCTTTAAGGTTAGCTTATCTTTAAGGTTGGCTTATCTTTAAGGTTGGCTTATCTTTAAGGTTGGCTTATCTTTAAGGTTAGCATATCTTTAAGGTTGGGTTATCTTTAAGGTTAGCTTATCTTTAAGGTTGGCTTATCTTTAAGGTTGGTTTATCGAGCATAATAACAATACTTCACGTAGAACAAGGAGACCCCAGGTACAACAACACGACTCCGCGAACAACTGGGGCGTCAACCTCGCGGCCCGGGGGCCACATCCGGCCCGATGCATTCTTCACCGCGGCCCGTTTCACTGCCGTAACACACAGTTGCAATTTGCCACTTTCTTGAGCCTGCTGGAAAGGTTTTGCGGAAATATAAGTTACTTCTGATGTTTTTTTTTTAATTTTTTCGTACCCTGCAAACTAGCAAGCAGCTGTGGAGCCTTATTATTGGCAATATTCTACCGAGTAGAATTATAGTACTTTACTACTGTAAACATTGTGTACTGAAGTGAATCTGTATGACAACACGCTCAAAAATTCCCCGCTCAAAAACTAGTTAACGTTTTTTTTACATCTATAAATAACTACAGTATTTGAAATTTGTCTGAGGGCCCAGTCAAATTTAATAGTACCAATTTAACAACCAATCAAATCGTTTCCTTTTCTTGTAGTGATAAGAAAATTTTGGTTGACGTGGAAATAATGCCTATTTTGTGTTTTTGACCGAACGTAGATAATTTATTTCTTAATAACTAAAGATAATTAAAAGGAAAGGGATATCTCGAATTATAGTGCTGATATTGCTTAACACCTAAACATAAAGATTCCCTCATAATAAAATTATATTAACTTAGACAAATTTAAATTAGTGATATTTTCACATCAGGTTAATGCCCAATTTAATTACTTAAAAATTACCCAGATTGAAATGCAAAGGAATAACTAAGGGAAAACTAGATAGAACGATAAAGAGAAATTGGCCGTTTAATTATCACTTTTGATAATTAAAATCGGTCCACTAATAACTATAATATAAAATATTCAAATATGGTCAGATTATACAGACACGTTTAGAACCGCATAAGTACTAGTCTCAAAAATTAACTTTTTGACTTTTCCTCTGATTGGTCGAGTGTAGTTCTATAAATAGTAACAAACTCTTGTGGTTTTCCGCCATTGAATCATAAAAACCACGCCGAGCTGACGTTTCCTAAAAGACAGTATGACCAAGCCTTTGCCGTTTGAACTGAGAGAGCAGTGCTAAGAACCCTTTCACGGCCAGTCAGCTTGTGTGTGTGTGAACGTATTTACCTGAGGGTTATATCACGAAGTTACCTCGTGGCTGCATTAAAGTGAGAAGAGGAGCGTGTGGGAGTTGAGAGCTCCATATAAAGCCTGGAGATAGACCCCATCTTCTCAGCCAGGAGTCACAAAGTTGGTGATCCTGACTACTATTGAAAGAACAGCAGCAGCAACAGTCTAAAGTTAAGTCCTTTAAGAAGGCAATGTCAGTTCATCCAAACTCATTCACCCAAGAAAACTTAAACACCGTGGTATGATGAGAGTATCAGACCTTACAGTGTAGGACTGGTAGCAGTATCAATATTAGGAACAGGAACTGTGTGTGTTGACATTTCAGTGACCCCTTTAAAGAAATGGAACAGATTTTCCAAAATATTTATTTTATTATGTAAATAAGCATTTTCTTGAGTTTTGATAATTCCTGACCTAAAAGATTGAGGGTCAGGACAATTAAATTGTACATAAAATTTCATACAGCCTTGCTTAACTAATTTTATTAAAGTTGAAGTTCTGTTTGAAATAAATCATTAATTATATTAAATACATTCCCCTAGACCCGTAGCTAAATCAATTTGGGATCAGAAGAGGTAGCGGTTAGGGACTCACGAGTACATCATCATCATCTTCTCTGAGAACTTACATAGCTTGACCCCACTTTGATATCTATACACCCTTGCTCTTTTCAGAGAAGGGGGTATTACTTATAAGACGAGTCTCTTATCTGGCACTATCCTGGTATCATCTGATACACCTATTTGTCCAGGATAGCCCATCTTTTAATAACATCAAAACCTCTTATGACACATTGGTACATCGTCAGGTATAATTTATTTTGCCTCATTTTTTTATTATAAATTGCTAATATTGTATAAATATATTGTATAAATATATGTGTCTGTAATGTGTGTGTATATATATATATATATATATATACAAGTAGGATGCAGCTAATTAAAATCTTTAGGTTACGGCCCTTGCAACTTCGTTATGTCCCTTTGCAGCCCCACATAAGAACGGAGTTTGACGCCCCTGGCCTACAACAAGACCTCATGCATTAACTGACTGAGGTACTAGTAACCGCAAGTTGATAAGCACTGACCTTTGCAACATTCCAGTCACTGGCTCCCTAAGTGGCGTTCCGTAACTTCGCTTACGCTTACGTTGCGCTGCAGCAACTAATCTGCTTGTGTTTGTTCATACAAACCGAACACGCAAACTAAAATAAGTGAGCACAAAAAGACGCTTTTCAACCATAGGGATTTCCAGGCATACGGCTATTTATTAACTTGTAAAATGTAAAAAAAAAAAAAAAAATTTAAGGTGTGACAGACTTTCATAAATAGATGATAGCCTAGAAAAATCATCATCATTAACTTTATTTTTTGTTTAAACATTAAATAGGAGGAAAGCGAAACATTATTAGATTAACTTTATTTGCCTCCAGCTATCCGCCATTCCGGCAGAGATCTTTCATTTAAAATCTAAAATGAATGCTATCACACAAAATGAACAGACTTTATTAAAAAAAATAATATTTAACATATGCGTTTTATTTGAAACCGGAGATACTGTTTTTTTTTTTTAAAAGTTCCGTACATTTTCAGGGTTAACTCTGATAAAATGAATTATGAATATAAAATCGACTAAATTGTTCTAGTTTAAGTGAGATGTTTACTGTTGGAAAATTCTTGAATAAAAAAATTTATTTGTCAAAGTTACAATGTGCATTTTTTTTTAAACTTAAAAGTAAAATTTTTTTTTAAAAATGAGTCGGAGAGCGCAGCGGAGCTGCAGCAGTTACTATCGATGCCGGAGCGGAGCTGGAGCAGTCATTATCGATGCCGGAGCAGAGCTGGAGCAGTCATTATCGATGCCGGAGCGGAGCTGGAGCAGTCATTATCGATGCCGGAGCAGAGCTGGAGCAGTCATTATCGATCCGGAGCGGAGCTGGAACAGTCATTATTGATGCCGGAGCAGAGCTGGAGCGGTCATTATCGATGCTGGAGCGGAGCTGGAGCAGTCATTATCGATGCCGGAGCAGAGCTGGAGCAGTCATTATCGATGCCGGAGCAGAGCTGGAGCAGTTACTATCGATGCCGGAGCAGAGCTGGAGCAGTCATTATGGATGCCGTAGCGGAGCTGGAGCAGTTACTATCGATGCCGGAGCAGAACTGGAGCAGTCATTATCGATGCCGGAGCGGAGCTGGAGCAGTTACTATCGATGCCGGAGCAGTCATTATCGATGCCGGAGCGGAGCTTAAGCGGTGAAATTTAAAAAAAAAACATAGAATTCTGGAAATCTCTGGTTTTATTTGCATCAATGTTGTCCAGCTCTCAGCTAAGTACATGTCGTGAAATATTCACGCCTCGCGTCTTTGTCCTGTGCCATCCGTTCAGAATCTTGTGTATCCCTTTATGTTCTTGTCTCTAATTCTCTTCTCCGTGTGTTTTAGGTCTCCCGCTAGAGTGGTGGTCTTTCGCGGAAAAGATGCCAGGTTCGATTCACGATATTGACACGCTCGAAGTCTACCCAGCTGTAAATGGGTGCCTGACTTTTCTCTTGAGTTAGGGAAGGAAATGGCAGCAAGGAAGGGGCTGGTCACCCCCACCTCTCAATGTCTGGACCAAGATTCTAACACTTCACTCCCTACTGCAGTATCTGCTAACGGGTCACCTTGACATTTTTTTTAAATAACGAAAAATAAATAAGTTGTTTTTTTCGCATTTCCCTTACCGTTCTCAAAAAAAGAGTTAGGTACCCATTTACAGCTGGGTATACTGCAACGTTACGCCATCGTGAATCGAACCCGGCACCTATGCCGCAAAAGGCCAGGGCTCTAACCGCTCATGAAAATCGGACGCTCAAAAAGAACGAAATATAGGAGGCAGAAAAATATCGCAGGTGGTGGTGAGGGTTCCTTTTAAAAAAAAAAAAAATGTAGGAGGGGCGAAAGGCGTGCAGGAAAAAAAACACGAAGGTAAACTTCAGACATTTTTGTACTACTAATTTCAAACACAACAACGCATTACAAATTTTAAATGCAGCACCGTTGTTCACAAGAACTTGGGTGGGGTAAGGAGAGGAGGAAGGGTCAGAGTTCAAGAAGTATTGCTCTAGATTTGAACGCAACATTTTGGATGTGGTGAAATTCAGCAGGGTAAGTTCAAGTTCCTTATATGTCAACTTACTTGTGTTCGCAGGGTAAGTTCAGGTTCCTTACACGTCAACTTACTTGTGTTTATTTATGGGAATAATTCGCTGACTGTATACTGTAAACCTCCTGTTTGTTACGACATAGAACAAAAGTGGATGACCAGATATGACTAATTAGTAATTCGTTATATAGTTCACATATTAATTTTTATTTTTTTACCCTTAGGAGTGGTATGATACTATTTATTATTGTTCATGATACTTCGCACAACTGATATCACAGGGCGTCTTGTATATTTAAATGCATTTAAATATCGTAAATATTTATGTATCCAAACGCGGTTTATGCGTATCAATGCATGTATTATCTTTGATCGAACTTCACTCAGCGTTAGCTCTTGAGTAAAACACATGCATACTCCCTGTATTTCAGGTTCTTTATATCCGACATATGTTTATCTCACGTATTTTGTATCCGACATATGTGTATCTCAGGTTCTTTGTATCCGACATATGTGTATCTCATGTACTTTGTATCCGACATGTAGGTATCTCAGGTTCTTTGTATCTGACATATGTGTATCTCAGGTACTTTGTATCCGACATGTAGGTATCTCAGGTTCTTTGTATCCGACATGTAGGTATCTTAGGTTCTTTGTATCCGACATTTGTGTATCTCATGTTCTTTGTAACCGACATATGTGTATCTCAGGTTCTTTGTATCCGACTGTCATAAAATTAACAAGTGATACAACGTAAAAATATCTCCAAAGAATAAAATGTAAGGATAAAAACCAATGCGTAAGCTGCTGGAATACATGATCGCCCGCGCCGCGGGTCATCAGGTGTTAGACTTGAAGGCAAAACGGAACGAGGATCAAAGGACAAAAACCTGACTGAACGCGTACTTGAACTAGCGAGGTTAATGGACGCAAATTGGTGGGGCAAGGAGGAAAAGTCACTTTCCCCCCCCCCCCCCCCCCCCCCAAGTTGACATAAAGTAAGGAATTCGACAGAAGGGACCTTGGATATGATACGCCACAGTCATTTATTGGACGCTTTTGCGATACCAAGCCTTTTATTTGAATTCAGCGGCTAAACGCAGATGCTTGAAATATTACAAAATTCAAAAACTAACTTTTTCTTAATATTAATGTTAGGAATATAAAAATTAGCTGACCGGATGGCCCATTCTGAGCAGTGAAATAATATGCTTTTATTTATACAGACGGATAGCTAATAATGAAGATAATGACAAAAGACTGTTGTTCACATCAGCGAAAGACTGCATTGAATCACACAAGTCACTATTTGCACAAAAATCGCGACCTTGAAGACTCAAGTGTCCAAATCTAGTTAGAATGAAAGAGAAGGGGAATTGGTGGGAGCTGTGGCTAAAAATAACTTTACAGACAAAAAGTGTAGAGGGGACGAATAGGTTGGTTCAAAAAAACAAGTACGTTTTTGTGAAAACGCAAGTAGAGACGGACGGACTAACAGATAAAAATCCATACTTGACTGAAGCATGACTGAATATGACTTTAGTGTAGGAAATTTGAATTTTAAAAAACCAAGGCATTGATTGGCCACAGACAATCATATTATCCGCGCTCAGACGAGCTTTTTTGCCATTCCTCAATAGTTGTCCAGTGATAGACACAGTAAATTTCAAGTGTGGTGATTTCCAAATGAAATAAATTGAAATAAGTTCAGGGACGCCATACTATAGCCAGCAGCTCAGCTGAGTTTTGCTAGCATTTCTGTGTTTTTTATTCATAATCTGGTAAGATTGAAATTATTTCTTTGCATATTTTGAATATTGTTTAAGGTTTCGAGTGATTTGATACTGCCATATCGAAATCTAGCCTTACAAACAAGTAAGGATTTGCTCTAGACCCCCCGCCCTAGTTCAGGGTCTAGGGACAAACAATATACATAAACTCCAGCAAGGGTTAGGAAGGACAGATCAAGTGTTGAGAACAATGAAACATATTACCTATCCTATGTTAGGGCAGGAAACTAATAAATATATTTCAGAATCTGTAGTCTAGGAGGACCTATCTGATGTGAAACCACCATGGTAAAATGTGCTGTATGGTCAGAGAGATCTGACCTGTCTATATGGTGTTGTTGTTGTGTAGTGTTGTGTCCAGACATGGTTAGAGAATGGAATTTTGACACATAGCCAATACTTTGATTGCAGAGCTGTGAGTTTCAGTTGTCACCAAGGCGGTGTAAACTAAGTTGGTGATTTTACCAGAGTGGATCCGTGCAGTAACGTTGTGTCAGAGCAGACTATTATTGCCCCCAAGCACGGAGAGGTGGGGCCACCAGATCTCAGCACCAGAGCTACATCTTCAAAGTTGAGTGAGCCTCTGGTCTGCTGGAAATTCACCAACTCCATTTAGTTACTAACAATCCCATAAAATTCCTGCCATTTCTGGACAAGGTGTAGTCAATATAGACTGGAGTGATGAGGCCACCCCAACAGCACAACCATTAACTATCCTCCCAATTAGATGACTAGTATAAACATTAATAAAACTAAATAGTCTAGTACTTACATATGTACACTCTTGCATTTATTATGTAATATTCCATGCATTTCTTTCATAATTTCTAAATCTTTTATAAGTTCTGGTCAAAATAAAACTTGATCCAGAACAAAATAAATGTAAAAAATTTCTATCAAAAATTTTACACACTTGAGTTAGTTCAGTGTATTATAACATTTGTTAATATTATTAGACTTAGTAAATATCTGTGTGTGTGTCTATAAACCATCACACCACATTACATATCATTACCCTAGACATTTAACGTAGCCACATTCATTAGAAAAAAAAAAGATAAGTGTGAGGTCGTAGTGGTAGCGAGAAGGGCCTTCTGACAACTCTCAGTTACATTTTATCTCAGGAGCCTTCACAGCTGACCTCATGCATCACACGTAGTACCATCACCACCATACAATACCATCAAACCCACTACATATATTGGGGGCTCGTCCGGGATTTAAATTAATCACATATATTGGGGTCTCTTTGTCCCGGGATAATTAGCCCATTAAGTAATATTAGGATCTCCTGGTGGGAGAAATATTGTAAAATCCCCTTAAAATTAAAAGTGTCCCTGCAAATAAAAGTTGGTGAATCTTCACAGCCAGTAATTAGTTAATTAATTAATTAGAATTAGTTAGACTATAGTAATTAGAAGTTCTTTAGAGGTTAGAGATTTATCTTGTATATTATTATATTGTCTAAAAAGTATGGCGGAGCTAGCAAAATTTAGATCAGCTGCTGTGCTGACCGCAAAGGAGATGGGAATGGATGGTCAGATTTTAATTCAATACGTAACGGCTGAATGTGATAAATATATTGAACGGGAAGAAAGGAGATTAGAAAAAGAGGCTGAAAGAAAATTAGAGTCTGAAAGGTTGGCTGAAGAGAAGAGGTTACAAATTGAGGCTGATAGAGAAATTAAGAGGCTGCAGATTGAGGCAGAAGACAAACGACAGCAAAGGGAGGCAGAAGAAAAAAGATTGACTGCCGAAAGGGAGGCAGAAGATAAAAAGGCCGAAAGGGAGGCAGAAGATAGAAGGTTGCAAAGGGAGCACGAATTACGACTAAGGGAGCTGGAGTTACAAGGCCAGGCTCCTGAAAATGGTGCCAGCCCTTTTGCCTCAGATGCTACGCCTAGTCTGGGAGCCTCAAACTCAGCTATGGGGTTTCATTTAGACCATTTTGTTGAGAAAGACGATGACATAGAGGGGTACCTAGGACGTTTTGAGTTATTACCTACTACATATGGGTTAGAGAGAGAGAGGTAGAGTTTAAAGCTATCACAGGGACTGAGAGGTACTTCTTATGAAGTCTTTGCTAAAATGAACAGGGAAGACCAAGAAATGACTATCGCGACAGAAACTCACAGTTCAATGACCAAAAGTTCAATGAAAGAAAACCGTTGACCCAAGGAAAAAGATGGTGTAAATGGTGCAAGAAGGATAACCATAACACCGAATTTTGTAGAAGGAAACCTTCAAACATTGCTGCAATGAAGTCGGGGACGCAAAGATTAAAGGTTAATCCTAATGGACAACAGGAACCTTATCACCCCCCAGTTTGTGAGGATGTTATTTGTAATGGGGTCACCATAAGGTGCCTTTATGATACAGGTTTGGATTATGATTCAGTTGTGAAGTCTAGCCTAGTGGACCCAAGTCAGTATACCACAGAAACAGTGGAAATACAAGGGGCGACTAAGGACATACCACTCATGACACTTCCCATCGCAAGGATAACGGTGAAAACTCGCTATGTGGAAGGAGAAATCAGAGCAACAGTGATAGATGAACCAATCTACCCTCTGATATTGGGGTGTAGATACGTCTTCTTGGGGAATCCCGAGAAACCTGTGATCATGGCGACAGTGCAGACCAGGTCACAGAAGAAGGAGGAAGAAGGTGAACCTATAAATGCTCATCCAGAGGAGATGAGGAAGGCGCAGGCTGAGGATAGGACACTCAAGCCATGTTTTAAAAAATTGCCCAAATGCCACACACCTCCGAGCAAGGGAGAATATTTCATGAAGAACAGATTATTATACAGGAAGACAGGAACTAGATCCCCTGGTCACGGACAGTTAGTTCTTCCCAAGATATATAGGGCAAACTTAATAAGGAGCTTACATGTTGGAAAAGATGGTGACCATGAGAAAGTCGGTACCATCTGCCAAAAGATTGCTCGAAAATACTATTGGCCCGACGTAAATGTCGATGTTGAAAACTTTGTAGAAGCATGTGGCGTATTTCATGAGGGAACACCCACAAAGGGAAAATATGTGCAGGACCTAGAAACGCCACGGGGCAACTTTAGGCCTGAAAGGAAAACTAATTATACTCGGGTAGACAAAGTGGAATGGGGAGCCCCCTTTTTCAACACCCAGTCTTCACTTGAATGGATTAACATGGCCACTATGCGAAGAGTACAAAGAAGAAATTTTACCCAGGATAAGATGACAATCCCTCGGTCAGACTTATATAAACTGGAAGAACAGACAAGAGAGCGAAGATCTCTCATAAGCAATCTAAGTGGGGAGACAAACCCCAGAAAAAAATTGGTAGTGGTCGATTTGTGAGTGATGATTCTAGGAAGAAAAGTCCTCATTATAAAGCTTCTAATGGACGGGACCCGATGGGTTCCATGAAAAATAAGTATGATAAATTAAAGATCCAGATGTAACTCTATTAAGGACCTGGACAGATGAGAAGGCGGAAGAGACTGTTACCTCATCTTATCAATACGTGAACGAACTGACCACTCGTCTGAAAGCTGGATGGAAACTGGCAAATGATAATTTGAAACAAGCCAGGAAGAAACATGCAGCATATTTTAATAGGAAGGCAAAGGACCGAGAACTAGCTGTGGGAGAGAAGGTGCTTCTTCTACTACCCGGTAGCCAGAAAAAATTACAAATTGGTTGGCAAGGTCCATATACGGTTCTAGAGAAGGTGTCTAGAACAAACTATAAAATTGACAAAAAGGGGAAGGAGAAAGTTTATCATGTAAACTTATTAAAGAAGTATCTGGACAGACCACTCCAGGAAAGCACCCCCTTATTGACCTTGGCTATTGCAACCCAGATGCAAAAGGAACCACTCACCTCACATGAATACCCATTACATCCTTGTGAAACAGCAGCACAGGTAAAAGTCAGTAAGCACCTGACTAAAAATCAGAGGGAGAGAGTTCAACAGGTTCTGGAGGAACATACAGATGTTTTAACAGATAAACCAGGCCATACAAATTTGCTACAGTATGACATGAAACTGGTAGACTCAAACCCAATCTGTATGAGAGCCTATTCTATTCCGTTCGCGAAGGAGAAGGCATTGAAGGAAGAAATAGATTATTTGTTGAAGGAGGGGATTATTTCGCACAGTGAATCATCTTTTAGTTCTAGTGTCGTTTTGTTGAGAAAACCGTCTGGGGAACACAGACTGTGCATAGATTACAGGAAACTGAATGCTGTCACAGAAGGACAAGTGGATCCATTACCCGACACAAAACAGTTATTTGCCAGACTGAACAAGGCAAAATACTTTTCAAAGGTGGATCTTAGTAAAGGCTATTACCAGATCCCAGTGAAGCCTGAAGTGAGACCTTATTTGGCTTTTAGCACTTTCGGTGGACATTATGAATTCAATATGCTACCATTCGGACTGAAAAATGCTCCGAGTGTGTTTTCAAGGATGATGCGCAAATTGTTGGATCCCCTGAATAACCCATGTATCACGAATTTCATGGATGATATTCTCGTCGCCACAGAGACATTTGAAGAACACATTGAAGCTCTGGAGATGTTGTTTGATAGACTTCGGGAGGCGAACTTAACAGCTAGGCCAACAAAATGTTGTATTGGATGCAAAGAGTTGGAATTCTTGGGCACACTGTGAATCATGAACTGGGTAGAGTAATGGGCACCCCTAAGGAGAGATTTTATCTTGGAAAACACTGCAGTTTGTAGACACTTGACCCGAGGCAATGTTTTCAAGACGGGAGATCATGTCGGGCTGTTGGGGGCGTTATGCGGAATTTACATCAGTGATACAACGTAAAAAAATTTCCAACGCTAAATGTAAGGCTCCTCTGAACAGACTCGCGGTAGGGACTGCTGGATAAAATACATTTGATACGGACCGCGCAATGGGTCATCGTTTTGTTAGACTTGAAGGCAAAACGGAACTAGGATCAAGAGGCCTATTCTCAAAATGCAAAAATTGAGTTGACACAGGACGTGCCTTAACTACCGATTATTTAATGGACGCAAACTGGTGGCATAGGCATTTTTCAATGGGGAAAAGAGTCCCACGAAATGGACTTCTGATACCCCCCCCCCCCCCCCAAGTTGACATAAAGTAAGGAAGCATCGGACAGATTGGACCTTGGATATGTTACGCCAGACAGTCATTTACAAAACTTACGCGGTTTTGCGAGACAGGAGGGGAAGCGATTATTTGAATTTAATATGACCTGCTAAACGCAGATGCTTGGAAATGGGGTAGGCAAGAATTCAATTGGGGGGGGGGGTGGGGGAACTTTTCTTAATATTAATGTTGGGGAATACAAAAATTAGTTGACCGGATGCCCATTTCTGAGCAGTTGAAGAGATAATATGTAAGGATTTATAAGACGGATAACGCTAATAGATGAAGATATTAGGACAGAAAGACTGTCAATTTCACATCAGCGAAAGGACAGCATTGAGGATCGAACAAGTCACTAGGGAGTTAAAAATCGCGAACCTTGAAGACGGGAGTGTCCAAATCTAGTTAGAAATGGGACAGAGAAGAGAATTTGGGTGGAGCTGTTTCAAAAGAGAGGGAAAACTTTTAGAGACAGACAAAAAATGTAGAGGGGCCGAGGGAAGGTTAGTTCAAAAATACGGAGTACGGATTTGAAGGTGGAAAACGCTAACAGATAAAAAAATACATACTTCAAATTGAAGCAGGTTTACTGAAATTGATCTAAGAGAAGTGTAGGAAATTTGAATTTTAAAAACCAAGGCTTGATTTGAGCCACATTGGAGGAAATCATATTATACCGGCTCAGGACGAAGTTTTAGTGTACATTCCTAAAAATAGTTGTTTGATTAGACAGCATTTGGGAGGAGGAGGGATTTCAAGTTGTGGTGATCTCAAATGAAATAAATGGTAGTTAGAATAAGTTCACGGACAGTGCCAGACTATAACCAGCAGGCTCAGGGAGCTGAAAGTTTTGCTGAGCATTCTGTGTTTTTTTTTCATAATTCTGGTATAGTTTGAAATCTTACCAGATTATGAATAAAGAACACAGAAATGCTAGCAAACTCAGCTGAGCTGCTGGCTATAGTATGGCGTCCCTGAACTTATTTCAATTTATTTCATTTGGAAATCACCACACTTGAAATTTACTGTGTCTATCACTGGACAACTATTGAGGAATGGCAAAAACCTCGTCTGAGCGCGGATAATATGATTGTCTGTGGCCAATCAATGCCTTGGTTTTTTTAAATTCAAGTTTACTACACGAAAGTCATTTCAGTCATGCTTCAGTCAAGTATGGATTTTTTATATGTTAGGTCCGTCCGTCTTACTTTGACGTTTTCACAAAAACGTACTTTTTTTTTTTGAACCAACCTATTACCGTCCCCTCTACACTTTTTGTCTGTAAAGTTATTTTTTAGCCACAGCTCCCACCAATTCCCTTCTCTTTCATTCTAACTAGATTTGGACACTTGAGTCTTCAAGGTCGCGATTTTTTGTGCAAATAGTGAATTGTTTGATTCAATGCAGTCTTTCGCTGATGTGAACAACAGTCTTTTGTCATTATCTTCATTATTAGCTATCCGTCTGTATAAATAAAAGCATATTATTTCACTGCTCAGAATGGGCCATCCGGCCAGCTAATTTTTATATTCCTAACATTAATATTAAGAAAAAGTTACTTTTTAAATTTTGTAATATTTCAAGCATCTGCGTTTGCCGCTGAATTCAAATAAAAGGCTTGGTATCGCAAAAGCGTCCAATAAATGACTGTGGCGTATCATATCCAAGGTCCCTTCTGTCGAATTCCTTACTTTATGTCAACTTGGGGAAGGGGGGGGGGAAACGTGACTTTTCCTCCTTGCCCCACCAATTTGCGTCCATTAACCTCGCTAGTTCAAGTACGCGTTCAGTCAGATTTTTGTCTTTTGATCCTCGTTCCGTTTTGCCTTCAAGTCTAACACCTGATGACCCGCGGCGCGGGCGATCATGTATTCCAGCAGCTTACGCATTGGTTTTTTTATCCCTACGTTGTATCATTGGAGATATTTTGACGTTGTATCACTGTTAATTTTTACGACACATCTCCCCACCTGAAAACATGCCTACGGCAAGTTCTAAAACCAGTGATACACATAGATAAAATCTCTCCTCACGTCTGCCATTACTCTAATTTTGTTTGTGGTCTAGGTGCTCTCTGCAGTTTTTCCAAGTTCTTAGGATCAGGGGTCATATTACCCTGATATACAGTGTGCCCCAAGAATTCCAACTCTTTGCATCCAATACAACATTTTGTTGGCCTAGCAGTTAAGTTCGCCTCCCGAAGCCTATTAAATAACATTTCTAGAGCTTCAATGTGTTCTTCAAATGTCTCTGTGGCGACGAGAATATCATCCATGAAATTCGTGATACATGGGTTATTCAGGGGATCCAACAATTTGCGCATCATCCTTGAAAACACACTCGGAGCATTTTTCAGTCCGAAGGGTAGCATATTGAATTCATAATGTCCATCCGAAGTGCTAAAAGCCAAATAAGGTCTCACTTCAGGCTTCACTGGGATCTGGTAATAGCCTTTACTAAGATCCACCTTTGAAAAGTATTTTGCCTTGTTCAGTCTGGCAAATAACTGTTTTGTGTCGGGTAATGGATCCACTTGTCCTTCTGTGACAGCATTCAGTTTCCTGTAATCTATGCACAGTCTGTGTTCCCCAGACGGTTTTCTCAACAAAACGACACTAGAACTAAAAGATGATTCACTGTGCGAAATAATCCCCTCCTTCAACAAATAATCTATTTCTTCCTTCAATGCCTTCTCCTTCGCGAACGGAATAGAATAGGCTCTCATACAGATTGGGTTTGAGTCTACCAGTTTCATGTCATACTGTAGCAAATTTGTATGGCCTGGTTTATCTGTTAAAACATCTGTATGTTCCTCCAGAACCTGTTGAACTCTCTCCCTCTGATTTTTAGTCAGGTGCTTACTGACTTTTACCTGTGCTGCTGTTTCACAAGGATGTAATGGGTATTCATGTGAGGTGAGTGGTTCCTTTTGCATCTGAGTTGCAATAGCCAAGGTCAATAAGGGGGTGCTTTCCTGGAGTGGTCTGTCCAGATACTTCTTTAATAAGTTTACATGATAAACTTTCTCCTTCCCCTTTTTGTCAATTTTATAGTTTGTTCTAGACACCTTCTCTAGAACCATATATGGACCTTGCCAACCAATTTGTAATTTATTCTGGCTACCGGGTAGTAGAAGAAGCACCTTCTCTCCCACAGCTAGTTCTCGGTCCTTTGCCTTCCTATTAAAATATGCTGCATGTTTCTTCCTGGCTTGTTTCAAATTATCATTTGCCAGTTTCCATCCAGCTTTCAGACGAGTGGTCAGTTCGTTCACGTATTGATAAGATGAGGTAACAGTTTCTTCCGCCTTCTCATCTGTCCAGGTCCTTAATAGAGTTACATCTGGATCTTTAATTTATCATACTTATTTTTCATGGAACCCATCGGGTCCCGTCCATTAGAAGCTTTATAATGAGGACTTTTCTTCCTAGAATCATCACTCACAAATCGACCACTACCAATTTTTTTCTGGGGTTTGTCTCCCCACTTTAGATTGCTTATGAGAGATCTTCGCTCTCTTGTCTGTTCTTCCAGTTTATATAAGTCTGACCGAGGGATTGTCATCTTATCCTGGGTAAAATTTCTTCTTTGTACTCTTCGCATAGTGGCCATGTTAATCCATTCAAGTGAAGACTGGGTGTGAAAAGGGGGCTCCCATTCCACTTTGTCTACCCGAGTATAATTAGTTTTCCTTTCAGGCCTAAAGTTGCCCCGTGGCGTTTCTAGGTCCTGCACATATTTTCTCTTTGTGGGTGTTCCCTCATGAAATACGCCACATGCTTCTACAAAGTTTTTCAACATCGACATTTACGTCGGGCCAATAGTATTTTCGAGCAATCTTTTGGCAGATGGTACCGACTTTCTCATGGTCACCATCTTTTCCAACATGTAAGCTCCTTATTAAGTTTGCCCTATATATCTTGGGAAGAACTAACTGTCCGTGACCAGTGGATCTAGTTCCTGTCTTCCTGTATAATAGTCTGTTCTTCACAAAGTACTCTCCCTTGCTTGGAGGTGTGTGGCATTTGGGCAATTTTTTAAAACATGGCTTGAGTGTCCTATCCTCAGCCTGCGCCTTCCTCATCTCCTCTGGATGAGCATTTATAGGTTCACCTTCTTCCTCCTTCTTCTGTGACCTGGTCTGCACTGTCGCCATGATCACAGGTTTCTCGGGATTCCCCAAGAAGACGTATCTACACCCCAATATCAGAGGGTAGATTGGTTCATCTATCACTGCTGCTCTGATTTCTCCTTCCACATAGCGAGTTTTCACCGTTATCCTTGCGATGGGAAGTGTCATGAGTGGTATGTCCTTAGTCGCCCCTTGTATTTCCACTGTTTCTGTGGTATACTGACTTGGGTCCACTAGGCTAGACTTCACAACTGAATCATAATCCAAACCTGTATCATAAAGGCACCTTATGGTGACCCCATTACAAATAACATCCTCACAAACTGGGGGGTGATAAGGTTCCTGTTGTCCATTAGGATTAACCTTTAATCTTTGCGTCCCCGACTTCATTGCAGCAATGTTTGAAGGTTTCCTTCTACAAAATTCGGTGTTATGGTTATCCTTCTTGCACCATTTACACCATCTTTTTCCTTGGTTCAACGGTTTTCTTTCATTGAATTTTTGGTCATTGAACTGTGAGTTTCTGTCTCTGTAGTCATTTCTTGGCCGCTCAAAGTTTGTCCTACCTTTATTTCCCTGCTCCCTATTATCAAATTTATTAAATTGCTGTGGAGCTTTAAAATTATCTATGTGCTTCTTTTTAGCACCACTTACCTCTGCCTGGGCTGCCTGATACCTCTCAGCAACATTTAAAACCTCCCCCAACTTCTCTGCACCTTGTTCCATGAGAAATTTTCTCATGTCTGGAGCCATGGACTCTCTCAATTGCTCAATCATGATCATTTCTTTAAGATCTTGGGTCTTCCCCAGAGCAGTCCATTTCTCCAAATAGGTTTCTAGTCTAGCAGAGAATTGGTGGTATGTCTCCCCAGACAACAGTTTGGCATTTCTAAATTTCTTACGATAAAATTCACCATTCTTCTCGTACCTTAATAACAAAGCCTGCTTTAAAATGTCATAATTGTCTTGGTCTTCCCTGTTCATTTTAGCAAAGACTTCATAAGAAGTACCTCTCAGTCCCTGTGATAGCTTTAAACTCCACCTCTCTCTCTCTAACCCATATGTAGTAGCTAATAACTCAAAACGTCCTAGGTACCCCTCTATGTCATCGTCTTTCTCAACAAAATGGTCTAAATGAAACCCCATAGCTGAGTTTGAGGCTCCCAGACTAGGCGTAGCATCTGAGGCAAAAGGGCTGGCACCATTTTCAGGAGCCTGGCCTTGTAACTCCAGCTCCCTTAGTCGTAATTCGTGCTCCCTTTGCAACCTTCTATCTTCTGCCTCCCTTTCGGCCTTTTTATCTTCTGCCTCCCTTTCGGCAGTCAATCTTTTTTCTTCTGCCTCCCTTTGCTGTCGTTTGTCTTCTGCCTCAATCTGCAGCCTCTTAATTTCTCTATCAGCCTCAATTTGTAACCTCTTCTCTTCAGCCAACCTTTCAGACTCTAATTTTCTTTCAGCCTCTTTTTCTAATCTCCTTTCTTCCCGTTCAATATATTTATCACATTCAGCCGTTACGTATTGAATTAAAATCTGACCATCCATTCCCATCTCCTTTGCGGTCAGCACAGCAGCTGATCTAAATTTTGCTAGCTCCGCCATACTTTTTAGACAATATAATAATATACAAGATAAATCTCTAACCTCTAAAGAACTTCTAATTACTATAGTCTAACTAATTCTAATTAATTAATTAACTAATTACTGGCTGTGAAGATTCACCAACTTTTATTTGCAGGGACACTTTTAATTTTAAGGGGATTTTACAATATTTCTCCCACCAGGAGATCCTAATATTACTTAATGGGCTAATTATCCCGGGACAAAGAGACCCCAATATATGTGATTAATTTAAATCCCGGACGAGCCCCCAATATATGTAGTGGGTTTGATGGTATTGTATGGTGGTGATGGTACTACGTGTGATGCATGAGGTCAGCTGTGAAGGCTCCTGAGATAAAATGTAACTGAGAGTTGTCAGAAGGCCCTTCTCGCTACCACTACGACCTCACACTTATCTTTTTTTTTTTTTTCTAATGAATGTGGCTACGTTAAATGTCTAGGGTAATGATATGTAATGTGGTGTGATGGTTTATAGACACACACACAGATATTTACTAAGTCTAATAATATTAACAAATGTTATAATACACTGAACTAACTCAAGTGTGTAAAATTTTTGATAGAAATTTTTTACATTTATTTTGTTCTGGATCAAGTTTTATTTTGACCAGAACTTATAAAAGATTTAGAAATTATGAAAGAAATGCATGGAATATTACATAATAAATGCAAGAGTGTACATATGTAAGTACTAGACTATTTAGTTTTATTAATGTTTATACTAGTCATCTAATTGGGAGGATAGTTAATGGTTGTGCTGTTGGGGTGGCCTCATCACTCCAGTCTATATTGACTACACCTTGTCCAGAAATGGCAGGAATTTTATGGGATTGTTAGTAACTAAATGGAGTTGGTGAATTTCCAGCAGACCAGAGGCTCACTCAACTTTGAAGATGTAGCTCTGGTGCTGAGATCTGGTGGCCCCACCTCTCCGTGCTTGGGGGCAATAATAGTCTGCTCTGACACAACGTTACTGCACGGATCCACTCTGGTAAAATCACCAACTTAGTTTACACCGCCTTGGTGACAACTGAAACTCACAGCTCTGCAATCAAAGTATTGGCTATGTGTCAAAATTCCATTCTCTAACCATGTCTGGACACAACACTACACAACAACAACACCATATAGACAGGTCAGATCTCTCTGACCATACAGCACATTTTACCATGGTGGTTTCACATCAGATAGGTCCTCCCAGACTACAGATTCTGAAATATATTTATTAGTTTCCTGCCCTAACATAGGATAGGTAATATGTTTCATTGTTCTCAACACTTGATCTGTCCTTCCTAACCCTTGCTGGAGTTTATGTATATTGTTTGTCCCTAGACCCTGAACTAGGGCGGGGGGTCTAGAGCAAATCCTTACTTGTTTGTAAGGCTAGATTTCGATATGGCAGTATCAAATCACTCGAAACCTTAAACAATATTCAAAATATGCAAAGAAATAATTTCAATCTTACCAGATTATGAATAAAAAAAACACAGAAATGCTAGCAAAACTCAGCTGAGCTGCTGGCTATAGTATGGCGTCCCTGAACTTATTTCAATTTATTTCATTTGGAAATCACCACACTTGAAATTTACTGTGTCTATCACTGGACAACTATTGAGGAATGGCAAAAAAGCTCGTCTGAGCGCGGATAATATGATTGTCTGTGGCCAATCAATGCCTTGGTTTTTTTTTTAAATTCAAATTTCCTACACTAAAGTCATATTCAGTCATGCTTCAGTCAAGTATGGATTTTTATCTGTTAGTCCGTCCGTCTCTACTTGCGTTTTCACAAAAACGTACTTGTTTTTTTGAACCAACCTATTCGTCCCCTCTACACTTTTTGTCTGTAAAGTTATTTTTAGCCACAGCTCCCACCAATTCCCCTTCTCTTTCATTCTAACTAGATTTGGACACTTGAGTCTTCAAGGTCGCGATTTTTGTGCAAATAGTGACTTGTGTGATTCAATGCAGTCTTTCGCTGATGTGAACAACAGTCTTTTGTCATTATCTTCATTATTAGCTATCCGTCTGTATAAATAAAAGCATATTATTTCACTGCTCAGAATGGGCCATCCGGTCAGCTAATTTTTATATTCCTAACATTAATATTAAGAAAAAGTTAGTTTTTGAATTTTGTAATATTTCAAGCATCTGCGTTTAGCCGCTGAATTCAAATAAAAGGCTTGGTATCGCAAAAGCGTCCAATAAATGACTGTGGCGTATCATATCCAAGGTCCCTTCTGTCGAATTCCTTACTTTATGTCAACTTGGGGGGGGGGGGGGGGGGGGAAACGTGACTTTTCCTCCTTGCCCCACCAATTTGCGTCCATTAACCTCGCTAGTTCAAGTACGCGTTCAGTCAGATTTTTTGTCCTTTGATCCTCGTTCCGTTTTGCCTTCAAGTCTAACACCTGATGACCCGCGGCGCGGGCGATCATGTATTCCAGCAGCTTACGCATTGGTTTTTATCCTTACATTTTATTCTTTGGAGATATTTTTACGTTGTATCACTTGTTAATTTTATGACAGTCGGATACAAAGAACCTGAGATACACATATGTCGGTTACAAAGAACATGAGATACACAAATGTCGGATACAAAGAACCTAAGATACCTACATGTCGGATACAAAGAACCTGAGATACCTACATGTCGGATACAAAGTACCTGAGATACACATATGTCAGATACAAAGAACCTGAGATACCTACATGTCGGATACAAAGTACATGAGATACACATATGTCGGATACAAAGAACCTGAGATACACATATGTCGGATACAAAATACGTGAGATAAACATATGTCGGATATAAAGAACCTGAAATACAGGGAGTATGCATGTGTTTTACTCAAGAGCTAACGCTGAGTGAAGTTCGATCAAAGATAATACATGCATTGATACGCATAAACCGCGTTTGGATACATAAATATTTACGATATTTAAATGCATTTAAATATACAAGACGCCCTGTGATATCAGTTGTGCGAAGTATCATGAACAATAATAAATAGTATCATACCACTCCTAAGGGTAAAAAAATAAAAATTAATATGTGAACTATATAACGAATTACTAATTAGTCATATCTGGTCATCCACTTTTGTTCTATGTCGTAACAAACAGGAGGTTTACAGTATACAGTCAGCGAATTATTCCCATAAATAAACACAAGTAAGTTGACGTGTAAGGAACCTGAACTTACCCTGCGAACACAAGTAAGTTGACATATAAGGAACTTGAACTTACCCTGCTGAATTTCACCACATCCAAAATGTTGCGTTCAAATCTAGAGCAATACTTCTTGAACTCTGACCCTTCCTCCTCTCCTTACCCCACCCAAGTTCTTGTGAACAACGGTGCTGCATTTAAAATTTGTAATGCGTTGTTGTGTTTGAAATTAGTAGTACAAAAATGTCTGAAGTTTACCTTCGTGTTTTTTTTCCTGCACGCCTTTCGCCCCTCCTACATTTTTTTTTTTTTTAAAAGGAACCCTCACCACCACCTGCGATATTTTTCTGCCTCCTATATTTCGTTCTTTTTGAGCGTCCGATTTTCATGAGCGGTTAGAGCCCTGGCCTTTTGCGGCATAGGTGCCGGGTTCGATTCACGATGGCGTAACGTTGCAGTATACCCAGCTGTAAATGGGTACCTAACTCTTTTTTTGAGAACGGTAAGGGAAATGCGAAAAAAACAACTTATTTATTTTTCGTTATTTAAAAAAAATGTCAAGGTGACCCGTTAGCAGATACTGCAGTAGGGAGTGAAGTGTTAGAATCTTGGTCCAGACATTGAGAGGTGGGGGTGACCAGCCCCTTTCCTTGCTGCCATTTCCTTCCCTAACTCAAGAGAAAAGTCAGGCACCCATTTACAGCTGGGTAGACTTCGAGCGTGTCAATATCGTGAATCGAACCTGGCATCTTTTCCGCGAAAGACCACCACTCTAGCGGGAGACCTAAAACACACGGAGAAGAGAATTAGAGACAAGAACATAAAGGGATACACAAGATTCTGAACGGATGGCACAGGACAAAGACGCGAGGCGTGAATATTTCACGACATGTACTTAGCTGAGAGCTGGACAACATTGATGCAAATAAAACCAGAGATTTCCAGAATTCTATGTTTTTTTTTTAAATTTCACCGCTTAAGCTCCGCTCCGGCATCGATAATGACTGCTCCGGCATCGATAGTAACTGCTCCAGCTCCGCTCCGGCATCGATAATGACTGCTCCAGTTCTGCTCCGGCATCGATAGTAACTGCTCCAGCTCCGCTACGGCATCCATAATGACTGCTCCAGCTCTGCTCCGGCATCGATAGTAACTGCTCCAGCTCTGCTCCGGCATCGATAATGACTGCTCCAGCTCTGCTCCGGCATCGATAATGACTGCTCCAGCTCCGCTCCAGCATCGATAATGACCGCTCCAGCTCTGCTCCGGCATCAATAATGACTGTTCCAGCTCCGCTCCGGATCGATAATGACTGCTCCAGCTCTGCTCCGGCATCGATAATGACTGCTCCAGCTCCACTCCGGCATCGATAATGACTGCTCCAGCTCTGCTCCGGCATCGATAATGACTGCTCCAGCTCCGCTCCGGCATCGATAGTAACTGCTGCAGCTCCGCTGCGCTCTCCGACTCATTTTTAAAAAAAAATTTTACTTTTAAGTTTAAAAAAAAATGCACATTGTAACTTTGACAAATAAATTTTTTTATTCAAGAATTTTCCAACAGTAAACATCTCACTTAAACTAGAACAATTTAGTCGATTTTATATTCATAATTCATTTTATCAGAGTTAACCCTGAAAATGTACGGAACTTTTAAAAAAAAAAACAGTATCTCCGGTTTCAAATAAAACGCATATGTTAAATATTATTTTTTTTAATAAAGTCTGTTCATTTTGTGTGATAGCATTCATTTTAGATTTTAAATGAAAAAAAAAAAAAAAGAAACACTGGAACAGCAAAGTTCAGATTTTGTATGCTCCGGCTACAACTCCGGGAAAAACCTGCAGCTCCACTGCTTCGGGCTCCGCTGCAAAACCCTGAATAAAACATAAAAAGGGAAATACAAGTATATTAAATACC
The DNA here is from genome assembly GCA_024509875.1 of Oreohelix idahoensis. Lineage (NCBI taxonomy): Eukaryota > Metazoa > Mollusca > Gastropoda > Stylommatophora > Oreohelicidae > Oreohelix > Oreohelix idahoensis. Next base: position 109,001 of record JAMPIV010016257.1, read on the forward strand.
ATAATTATAACCCAAAATCCGGGTTAACCGTTTGGAGATCTCTGCCGGAATGGCGGATAGCTGGAGGCAAATAAAGTTAATCTAATAATGTTTCGCTTTCCTCCTATTTAATGTTTAAACAAAAATAAAGTTAATGATGATGATTTTTCTAGGCTATCATCTATTTATGAAAGTCTGTCACACCTTAAATTTTTTTTTTTTTTTTACATTTTACAAGTTAATAAATAGCAGTATGCCTGGAAATACCTATGGTTGAAAAGCGTCTTTTTGTGCGCACTTAACTTAGTTTGCGTGTTCGGTTTGTATGAACAAACACAAGCAGATTAGTTGCTGCAGCGCAACGTAAGCCGAAGTTACGGAACGCCACTCAGGGAGCCAGTGACTGGAATGTTGCAAAGGTCAGTGCTTATCAACTTGCGGTTACTAGTACCTCAGTCAGTTAATGCATGAGGTCTTGTTGTAGGCCAGGGGCGTCAAACTCCGTTCTTATGTGGGGCTGCAAAGGGACATAACGAAGTTGCAAGGGCCGTAACCTAAAGATTTTAATTAGCTGCATCCTACTTGTATATATAAATATATATATATATATATATATATATATATATATATATAATATATATATATATATATATATATATATATATATATATATATATATATATATATATATATATATATAAACACATACATACACACATTACAGACACATATATTTATACAATATTAGCAATTTATAATAAAAAAATGAGGCAAAATAAATTATACCTGACGATGTACCAATGTGTCATAAGAGGTTTTGATGTTATTAAAAGATGGGCTATCCTGGACAAATAGGTGTATCAGATGATACCAGGATAGTGCCAGATAAGAGACTCGTCTTATAAGTAATACCCCCTTCTCTGAAAAGAGCAAGGGTGTATAGATATCAAAGTGGGGTCAAGCTATGTAAGTTCTCAGAGAAGATGATGATGATGTACTCGTGAGTCCCTAACCGCTACCTCTTCTGATCCCAAATTGATTTAGCTACGGGTCTAGGGGAATGTATTTAATATAATTAATGATTTATTTCAAACAGAACTTCAACTTTAACAAAATTAGTTAAGCAAGGCTGTATGAAATTTTATGTACAATTTAATTGTCCTGACCCTCAATCTTTTAGGTCAGGAATTCTCAAAATCAAGAAAATGTTATTTACATAATAAAATAAATATTTTGGAAAATCTGTTCCATTTCTGTAAAGGGGTCACTGGAATGACTACACACACAGTTCCTGTGCCTAATATTGATACTGCTACCAATCATACACTGTAAGGTCTGATACTCTCATCATACCACGGTGTTTAAGTTTTCTTGGGTGAATGAGTTTGGATGAACTGACATTGCCTTCTTAAAGGACTTAACTTTAGACTGTTGCTGCTGCTGTTCTTTCAATAGTAGTCAGGATCACCAACTTTGTGACTCCTGGCTGAGAAGATGGGGTCTATCTCCAGGCTTTATATGGAGCTCTCAACTCCCACACGCTCCTCTTCTCACTTTAATGCAGCCACGAGGTAACTTCGTGATATAACCCTCAGGTAAATACGTTCACACACACACAAGCTGACTGGCCATGAAAGGGTTCTTAGCACTGCTCTCTCAGTTCAAACGGCAAAGGCTTGGTCATACTGTCTTTTAGGAAACGTCAGCTCGGCGTGGTTTTTATGATTCAATGGCGGAAAACCACAAGAGTTTGTTACTATTTATAGAACTACACCCGACCAATCAGAGGAAAAGTCAAAAAGTTAATTTTTGAGACTAGTACTTATGCGGTTCTAAACGTGTCTGTATAATCTGACCATATTTGAATATTTTATATTATAGTTATTAGTGGACCGATTTTAATTATCAAAAGTGATAATTAAACGGCCAATTTCTCTTTATCGTTCTATCTAGTTTTCCCTTAGTTATTCCTTTGCATTTCAATCTGGGTAATTTTTAAGTAATTAAATTGGGCATTAACCTGATGTGAAAATATCACTAATTTAAATTTGTCTAAGTTAATATAATTTTATTATGAGGGAATCTTTATGTTTAGGTGTTAAGCAATATCAGCACTATAATTCGAGATATCCCTTTCCTTTTAATTATCTTTAGTTATTAAGAAATAAATTATCTACGTTCGGTCAAAAACACAAAATAGGCATTATTTCCACGTCAACCAAAATTTTCTTATCACTACAAGAAAAGGAAACGATTTGATTGGTTGTTAAATTGGTACTATGCTCTTAGATAAATTTTGGTGGGCGATAACTTTTGACTTGTTTCCTAGACAAATTCAAATACACTGGATAAATTGTTGGCGGTAAATTTGACTGGGCCCTCAGACAAATTTCAAATACTGTAGTTATTTATAGATGTAAAAAAAACGTTAACTAGTTTTTGAGCGGGGAATTTTTGAGCGTGTTGTCATACAGATTCACTTCAGTACACAATGTTTACAGTAGTAAAGTACTATAATTCTACTCGGTAGAATATTGCCAATAATAAGGCTCCACAGCTGCTTGCTAGTTTGCAGGGTACGAAAAAATTAAAAAAAAAAACATCAGAAGTAACTTATATTTCCGCAAAACCTTTCCAGCAGGCTCAAGAAAGTGGCAAATTGCAACTGTGTGTTACGGCAGTGAAACGGGCCCGCGGTGAAGAATGCATCGGGCCGATGTGGCCCCCGGGCCGCGAGGTTGACGCCCCAGTTGTTCGCGGAGTCGTGTTGTTGTACCTTGGGTCTCCTTGTTCTACGTGAAGTATTGTTATTATGCTCGATAAACCAACCTTAAAGATAAGCCAACCTTAAAGATAAGCTAACCTTAAAGATAACCCAACCTTAAAGATATGCTAACCTTAAAGATAAGCCAACCTTAAAGATAAGCCAACCTTAAAGATAAGCCAACCTTAAAGATAAGCCAACCTTAAAGATAACCCAACCTTAAAGATAACCCAACCTTAAAGATAAGCCAACCTTAAAGATAAGCCAACCTTAAAGATAAGCTAACCTTAAAGATAACCCAACCTTAAAGATATGCTAACCTTAAAGATAAGCCAACCTTAAAGATAAGCCAACCTTAAAGATAAGCCAACCTTAAAGATAAGCTAACCTTAAAGATAACCCAACCTTAAAGATATGCTAACCTTAAAGATAAGCCAACCTTAAAGATAAGCCAACCTTAAAGATAAGCCAACCTTAAAGATAAGCCAACCTTAAAGATAAGCCAACCTTAAAGATAAGCCAACCTTAAAGATAAGCCAACCTTAAAGATAAGCCAACCTTAAAGATAAGCCAACCTTAAAGATAAAAAATAAATAAGAAAATCGTGGAACAAATCAAGAGTTCATCATATCCTAGACATAAAACAACACAAGATGGCAGATGCTGAACAGAAATCAAGAAGAGAATAAGAATTGTCAAAGCTACATTCAACAGTTAGGGAGCCTCGGTAGCGCAGTGGTTAGTGCACTGGCTTCCTAACTCGGTGGTCCATGGTTCGATACCCAGTTGAGTGGGGATTTTTTTTAGACCGCAAACGGCTCCGGGGTCGACCCAGTTTCATGAATTGGGTACCAGAACAACTCTGGGAAGGTTAAGGCGGCCGGCGTGATGCTGACCACATCACCCTAGTGCGCCGATGGTCAAGAAAGTACGGGCCTAACACCGTATTCTCACAAAAGTCCTAGAAAATCTAGAAATGAAGCGAGAATTAATTAAGGAGATTAAAATTAGACAGCTAAAATATTTTGGCCGTGTAAATACATAACACCTTGACTGAAGACCATAATAGAAGGGCAGAGTTGAAGACATAACACCATGACTGAAGACCATAACAGAAGGCAGAGTTGAAGACATAACACCTTGACTGAAGACCATAATAGAAGGCAGAGTTGAAGACATAACACCTTGACTGAAGACTATAATAGAAGACAGAGTTGAAGACATAACACCTTACTAAAGACCATAATAGAAGGCAGAGTTGAAGAACGTGCAAGGGGAAGACAGCGATATAGGTAGGAACATAACATCAAGAGATGGACAGGAAAGAATCTATCAGGCTGCACCATCAAGACAAGAGACAGAAGATGTTGGGAGATCCATTACAGCCAACCTTCGTTGTGGAGATGGCAGCTGATGATGATGGAGGAGAACCACTTCTCCCTATGGTATTGCCATAAGAGATGACTAATGTGAAGTTCTGCTTGAGGCTGGCATAATCATCATTTGAAAGAGATTGCTACATAAACCCAAACTACAAGAACAAATACAGTGTTGTGACGCAAGCGTTCCTTAGTAAGGACGCCAACTGCAGCAATGACCTAGCTCTTGTCAGAGAGCGGAGAATAAAAATGTGAAAACAGCAAAAGATTCGTATTTATTTTTAGTGATAAATAAATAGTAAAGGTGATCCCATATCCGAATACAGCTGTCGGGGAGGGAAAGTGTGTTCAGAGACTTCAGTATAACTTTGGTCCAGCTTTGAGAGGTGAGGTGACCAGTTCTCTGCCTTGCTGCCTTTACTTTCCCTAACTCAAGAGCAGAGTCACGTACCTGTTTACATCTGGGGTGGTAGACTGGATCTGAGCATGACGCCACCGTGTTTCTAAATCGGTATCTTTGCAAGAGGCCAGCTTTCGTAGATATTTAGTGGTACGCGAGGAAAGAAAAAGTTTGAAAAGCTTCGCCATAGAAGACTATGTCCCCGTTGTTTAATTGTATGCCTGTGGCTTTTTTTTTCTCCTTCTGTCAAGATAAGCTTGTTAGTTTGCGAGTCGTGGACTAAAGCGGTGTGCAGCGCACTTCACGAAGGTGCATACAAAGGCAAATACTTCACACTTGGAAAAAAATCCCCAAATCTTTTAAACTGTGACAACACGTCATCAAAAGATAACTTGGCCGTCAAAACGTGGTTTTTTAGACGGCCAGGCTCTTTAACTGTGATTAATATATGTATGAGTAAAATGAAACAACCAGGTATGATTAATAACTGGCGATTAGGTTTAAAAAAGAGTTACTTAGGACGATAGGAAGGTGATACTGTTGTTTCTTAGAAACTGATACCATGTCGATGATAGAACTAACAGTAGTAGTGAAGAGAACTTGTACTGGTTGTTGTGAGAAACTCTTGGCAACGTGAACTAACCATTAGTATGGGGGCCCCAGAACTTGCATCTGGTTTCTGTGAATGAACTCTTGACGAATGAACTAATTATTGTGGGGGTGGAGAGGGAGAACTTTCACTGGTTTTAATGTGAGAACTCTTGGCGAATGAACTAACATTAGTGGGGGTGGGGGGAGGGGAGAGGGGGATCAGGGAGGGGGGAGAGGGAGGGGCATAACATGCACTGGTTATTGTGAGAACACTTGCTAAGTGAAATACCATTTGGAGGGAAGAGAAATTGTAGCCTACTGGTTGATTTGAGAACAATTAGTGAGTGAACTAACAGTAGTAGGGGAGATAACGTGCACTGTTTGATGTAAGAACATATGGTGAGTGAACTAACACTAGTCCGGAAGAAAACTTGTACTGTTTGATGTAAGAACGGTCGGTGAATGAACTAACACTTGTAGGGGAGAGACCTTGTACTGGTTGATATGAGAACTCTCGGTGAATAAACTAACACTTGTAGGGAAGAGAACTTGTATTGGCCCCTTGATTTGAGAACTCTCAATGAATGAACTAACCACTTGTAGGGGAGAGAACTTGTATTGGTTGATATGAGAATGTCAGTGAATAAACTAACACTTGTAGAGGGAGAGAAACTTGTATTGGTTGATTTGAGAACTCTCAATGAATGAACTAACACTTGTAGGGGAGCGAACTTGTATAGGTTGATCAGAGAAGTGTTACTGCCTAGTGAGATGTAACATATTATATTACTAGTGCAAGACCTCGTAGTTATATAACTCGTACTGGTTTTGGTTAGAAAACTATTTTGGTTACAGAAGTATTAATGTTTGGTGTGAGAACTTTTAGTGGTGGATAAATGAACGTATATTATTACTAGACGAAAGAACAAATACGAGTTGGCGAAACCCGGTATTTATAAAATAAAACCTGTTAACAGGAACGTGGGGTAATTAGACACTAATTAAAGAAGATAAACGTTATATTGGTTTATCACAGAAAAAAAGGGGGGTGGAGTTGGCCGTATGTCCTTTCACGAGTGTTGGCCGTGTATGTCCTTTCACTCTCTCCCCAGAGAGCGCAGGCGATGGTGACGTGCCGCCCAGCGCAAGGCGATGGGTTGACGTGCCCGTTTTTTTGAGTGTTCCCTGGTTCTATTTCCAAGTGAGCCTGTTACTTATATTTCTTTTCTACTGTCTGGTGTTTTATCCCTTTTTCTGTATCACGGGTACCAGCTATTTACATGTAGTCATTTATTTATTTGAGAGTTTGTCTTAACACTTTCATCATAACACTTTCTAGTAGCACTTCTTTCATAACACTTCCTCCCAGCACTTTCTTTAGAACACTTTCATAATTAACACAACTTTTTTCCCCCCCCCCCCTCACAACACTTGTATGAAAAATATGAATAAAAGAAAGTGTATTGTAGAAAGTATATACCACTTTTTTCTTTGTATATACTTTCTTCATTACACTTTCTTTGTTCATTCTTTTCTTCATAATAAACACTTTCTTTGTTCCATTTCTTTCTTCATAACACTTTCTTCGCTACATTTTCATCACAACACCACACTCCTTGAAAGTGTCATCTCGGCGTTGCCCTAGACACCCAAAGGAAAGAAAAGAAAATACAGCACATAGTAAACGACTATATTATATATATAGTGGTACACGCACACTGGCGTGCCACAGCACATAGTAAACGACTATATTATATATATATATATATATATATATAGTGGTACACTAGTAACATATGTGCACAGTAGCGTGCCACAAAGTATGGTGCCCCAAGTAAATCCGTAAATAGGTCTGAGATCATATTTTGAAATGTACTTATGCCGTCAGTAAATAAAAACATGTTGCATTCTTCTATTACGCATTTATATGTTTTTTTTTTTTTTTTTTTTTGTTCCTTGTCCCCCCTTGTCTCTTTTATGAAAGAGGTTTATCTTTTGTCTTCCTTAATTGGTACCTGTTGCTGCTAAAAACTTGTAGCAACTTATTCTGACCATGCATTCTGACTAGTATTCATTTTTTTAATGCATGGGAAGGAAACTCATGAATTGTAGTCACTTTTATTTCTACAGTCGTCTAACTTGATAGCTATCGTTAAGAAGTTGTCTTATCTTGATAGCTAGGGTTGCCGATAGCTGTGTGAACGATTTTGAGTCACGACCATATATGGAGCGCTCAGATCGTCAGTTCTTTGAAAACAGTTGGCAATCGCAATGTTTCAAGATTCATTTCCTTTTAAGGTAATAGGTCTTAAGTCGAACATTTGTAGAACATTCTTCGTTTCGTAAATTGGCCTGAGTTGTATTCGATTCGCGTTTTTTCTGCGCATGTCCCCTTTTTTGTGGCGTTGGTAAAACGATTTCCGCCCAGGTCAGTCTGTGCTGAGAAAGCTGTGAAGGCGAGACGTAGCTATGTGCTAGTCTTCGCTTAGTTTATTCAGGAAGGAGTCCTCATGATTGTTGTTCCTATCTTGAGATGATATATCTCTGTGTTATTCCTAATGCCTGGAGGCATATGTGATTATTTATTTTAATTCCTTATGAACAGGTAATTAAATCCCTTTTTTTGGCTGAGTAACTTTATCGCCATCTTGTGATGTTGACTTTTGCTTAGCCTGCCTTATTCTAAAGTCTACGATATGACTAGTTTGCTCAGCTCACGATCCACTTAGATTGTCACGCATCGATTGATGCCTGTCCTACGGACTATATTTGCTTCCTGAACTTTGTTGATGGATCTAGGTTTGATACCTTTGCTGTTTAAGAACATAGAGGGACGATAATGTGACGCTCAAAAGCCCTGCCAGTCTTGTTGAGGTCAAATTGAGGAGACCATCTTTAATCTCCTAGTTGATATCTTCTAGCTCTTATGGAAAGGGGGGAAGTTTACTACCTGACTACATGTACAGCGGCTTTACGATATCCTAAAAGGCAGATGATGCACATTATTTTGATGCTGTCTGCTGTGCCAGTTGAATTGTCTACATATGTAATAATGACTGTTTGATCGTACCTATGATGTACCTGCTTGTTTATGTCTACACACTTCGTCATTGTGGCGTTTATAATAAATTATACAAAACCGTCACTAGCTGTTGCAAGCATCATTGACTTTTTCACATCGTGAGTTAACGTGACGTCATTGTGTGGATTGACTTGTTCGTAATGCTCACTGTCTGTATACACATCTACATCACACTTAAACCAGACTACAGACACCAAGTTACTACGCCTCATCATCCCTGGTGTCTGAGGGTGGCACACTACTCCGCAGAGGCCAGGATTATCATACCTTGAGAGGAGCAGATGAATTACAACACCCTCAACGTTGTGTGGCAAATGCGACATCCTCCACAGAACATTTATCAACACATATAATACTTGCGCAACATTTGCTACGCTACATTTGGTGGCCATAAGCTGGTTTGATCTGGTACCAGCATACTCGGGGTCCCTTACCCGCTTCATTCAGCACTCTACAACAGACTACAGACAACATCTACAAGACAACAACAGAAGTGCAGAGTTACGAAATTACTCGGCGTTGCCCAGGAACTTTTTTGGAATTTTCAACAATTGCCGTTCCAAGTCCAGAAAGTGACATTTCCCAGTTTTGTTACATACGGAGAATCGATTTGTTGCTGCTGTTCTGCTTCGGAGAAGGCCAAGTTCCATCGCTGACGAGTTCTACACTTCTTGTGCACTGCATGTACCGTTTGAAAAACTCAAGTCTCAACCATCGTCGTAGCTGTTTTGATGCAAGTACAGATGGCAATCAACGTTGGATCTTTGATCTCAGAATGCTGATTACATCCTGTTTGCTGTACTGACGATTGGAGTTCCATAAGTTTAAGTGGCCTGTTTGTTTGTGAACTGTGCCCTTATACTTCTACTGAGTCTTCTGTGTTTCATCTCATTCTTTTGTTTACATGTTATATTGTTTATATGTTATTTGTATATTTATATTTATATGTTTATGTTTCTGCGGGTTTTCGGTTGGGCGGAGTCTCCTTTAGATCATACCACGTGATAGAGGTCGTCTATCGTGAGCGTTTTTTTCTATAGGGTGTGCAAATTTCCGATACTGGAATTTGCAAAGCGACTGCTGTTGCTAAATTTTTTTGTTAGTTGTGATGCCATGTTGTTAGTATTGTTTTCGTTATTTTTTTCTGCATTCTTTTAGTTCTGTTTTGATTTGTTTGTACTTGCTAGCCTCCTCTTTTACTATAGTTTAGTTTCATACAACATTTTTGTTTATACACTGTGGTGTCTTGTATTTGTGTTATCTTTCTCGTAGATATCATCACATTTTTTTATGATATTTTCTTTAATTTTCGCTTTATTTTTTTTGTTGATTTCTACGAATGTATTCGTATTGTTGCTAAATCTTTGTATTGTTTACATTGTATTGTTTACATTGTATTATTTACAGTGTAATGTTTACATTGTTATTGTTTACATTGTGATTGTGTTTACATAGTCATTGGTTACACTTATAGTAGTTAATTCACATTTATAATAGTGGGTTATGCTTATATGCATTACTACTACACTGATGATTAATAAATGATGAATAGTATTGTGCACTATTGAATGGGAAGTGCACCTATGATCAAGAGTTTTGTTTGATTGATGATATTTCAAAAAGGTATATACACAAGTTCTTTGATATAAGACTTGTTTCCCACAGAGATTGGGATAATAATATAGTGTTGTGAGTAAACAAGTGCTTCATTTAAGACTTGTTATAATTAAATTTGAAATAAGATAATTAATTATTTCAGGTTGTGGACTCATATTATTACTCATCATGGCTACATTTGAGCACTTTATTGAGCAGGGTAAATTGCTTGGGAAGACTGGTGATAAGTTAGAAGAATTTGCAACTGCTCAATATGATAAAGCAATGGAAGCTGAACAAAAGAAACTGCAAATGCAGGTGGATGAAAAAAAGATTCCAAATGGAAATGGAAAAAACAAAAAAGAGAAGCAGAAGCAAAAGCTGAAGAGAAAAGACTTGAGGCTGAAAATAAAAGACTTGAAATAGAGGCTGAAAATAAAAGACTTGAAAAAGAGGCTGAAAATAAAAGACTTGAGGCTGAAAATAAAAGATTTGAAATAGAGGCTGAAAATAAAAGACTTGAAAGAGAGTCTGAAGAGAGAAAAGCAAAAATGGAGCATGAAGAAAAACTCTTAGCTTTGGAAGTTGAGAAATTAAGGGTGATGAACATAGGTAATGCTAATGATGCAAATAAGGTCTCAGATAAGACTAATGCAAACACTTTCAAACTTAACCTACCACCATTCAATGCTTCCATCGACGATATTACATTCTATTTGGACAGATTTGAAACTTCATGTAAAGTACATAACATAGATAAATCATTGCAGGTTTATCATTTGTCCAAAATACTTAGAGGTGATGCTTTGAGTATGTTAAGCATGGTAGATGAGCCTGACAAGAACAACTATGATGTTGTCAGGGCTATATTGTTAAAAAAAAATACCAACTTGACGAAGACGGTTATCGTCTTCAATTTTAAAAATATGTTACCAGAAACTGGTGTGCAATTTCTCTGAATTTATTTCAAAGACACGTCTTACTTTTTTACGTTGGGTGGAGCTGTCTAAGACAGAAAAAACTTATGAAGGACTTATGGACTTAATACTGAGAGACAAAGTCATGTCTTCTGTCAACGAGTCGTTCCTTGCTTTCCTTCATGAACGTAAACCTAAAACAATAAAAGAAATGGAAAATTTCTGTAGCCAATACATAACTGCTCATCCTCACGCAACCATTGGTAACTCTAAAGTAAAAGAAGGTCTGCCAGTTGCTTCGGCAGCACCTTATAGTCAAAACACTAGTAATAGATTCCAACAAAATTTTGATAAGAAAAGTAACCGTAGTTACGGTCAAAACTATGGAAATCAATTTCAGGGTGATTCTTCGTCGAAGAATTGGAGACGAGCTGACAGTCCTCGTTACTTCCAACATAATAATTTTAGGCATTTCAGAAGAGGATATGGTAACAGAGGCTTTTCCTCGCGTAGACCTCAAAACCAAACAAATAGATGTTCACATCAATGTGGACATGATAATAATCATGGAAACTGTAGTTCGAAACATGATAACAGTTATAATAGAGACAATAATAACTACAGAGACAATAACAACAGTGATAACTTCAGAGGTAATAGTAGTCGCGGTAGATCTCAATACAAAAAAAAGAGATATCAGCAGGCTAACTCGGTTCAACAAGAATCTCAGGGAGCCTGTAATCAGGTTTCTGATAATAAAAACTCTGACACTGTCACTTGTTCTTCATTTGACTTTGGGAGAGCAAACAAGTGCCCCCAATGCAGTACTTTGTTCGAACCGACTACAATATCGACTTTGAGTTGTGGTCACCCTCTCCCCGCTCTTCCTGCTTCGGTTGCACATGACGGGAGAGGTTCTCTAATCCTACATAAGGGTCTTGTTAATAATACTCCGGTCTCACTACTTTTCGATTCCGGATGCACCACTATTGGTGTTAGACAATCGCTTGTAGATCCATCCTGTGCGACAGGAAGGGTTATCAAATGTGTCACATTTGGCGGCACTCTAGAGAAATATCCTACTGCTATAATTCACATTGCCACTCCTTTCTTTACGGGAGATGTGCATGCCTGTCTCTTACCTAATCCTATTGCGGACCTTATTATTGGTCGTATCCACGGATTTAGGGAATGTACCCCACAGCAGATTGCTGCTTGGGAAGATGATAATATGCAAGCTACCAATGCAGTGGTTACAAGAGCACAAGCTCTACAAACACCGCAAACTTCGTTGAATAATGATAATGAAGTTCATAGCCAAGATAGTACCTTGGTTATTTCTCGTGACTCGTTCATAAAATTACAAGAAGAAGATCCTACGCCAAAAAAAATTCTTCATTCTTGCGAAGAAAGGTGATCCAAATAAGGATACACAAAGAAAATCTTGGATAGAAATGAAAAACGGCGTACTTGTACGTATGGTACAAGACTCGGCTACGTCAGCACATTCGCAAATTCTTGTTCCCAAGAGTATGAGAGTGCAAATATTGCAACATGCTCATGACTCGCAATGTGCTGGACACATGGGATTTTCCCGTACAAAGTCGAGAGTCCTTGCGGCTTTCTTTTGGCCCTTTGTTAACAAGGACATCCGTATATACTGCCGATCATGTCAGGTATGTCAGGAGGTCAAATCTAGAGGACCACGACATGCTGCGCCTATCCAGGCTGCTGACATCCCTATTCGGCCATTCCAGAAAATGGCCATAGATATTATTGGCCCTTTTAAGATAAAGTCGGCCAGAGGACATCAGTTTATTCTTACATGTGTCGATATGTGCACACGTTGGCCAGAGGCTATCCCTCTAAAGAGCATATCTACTACAGATATCGCAGATGCTCTTTGGCTGATATTTTCTCGCTTGGGGTTCCCCAGAGAAATACTGTCAGACCATGGAACTCAACTCATATCTGATACTATGTCTCAAGTAATGTCTACCTTACACATTAAAAGATCTCTCAGTAGCATCTATCATCCTATGTCTAATGGGTTAGTTGAGCGTCTGAATAGAACGCTCAAGACTTTACTTGGTAAGATAACTGAAGACCATCCTCAAGATTGGGACAGGGTTTTACCTGCGGCTCTCTTTGCCTATAGAGAGGTCCCAAATGAGCACACAGGATTTTCTCCCTTTGAACTTGTCTTTGGCGCGCGTCCGCGCGGCCCTATGTCTTTATTACACGATCTCATCACTGCCGATGATATTAGTGATGACACTCAATCTTCATATGAGTATGTCATTGCTCTGAGGCAAAAGATCATTGAGGCATGCAAACTAGCGACTGCTTCGTCAGAAATTGCTAAAGAAAAAGCAAGGCAGTTTGCTAACAAGAACAGATGTCTACGACAACTTTGTCCAGGTGACAAAGCATTCGTCCTACTCCCCAGTAGGGAAAATAGACTTCTGATTGCATGGAAAGGTCCATATGCAATAGTCTCACGAATTTCCGATGTTGACTATGTGGTCGATATAGATGGAAAGCATAAAACTTTCCATATCAACATGCTGACGGAATTTCATGAGCGTCCAGACTATTTGCTGCCTATTTTTCAGGCAACGGACGAATCTTCTGTACCTCATGGTCATTACTCATCCCTGTCTGTCATACAGGATGAGGAATCTGTTTTTTCTGATGTCGATCTCCCTCTTCCAGTGGTTCCACTACATTCTATGGAATCTTGGAAAGATGTGTCCATTTCTCCTAATCTTTCTGTTGATGAACATCGTCAAGTCTCGTCGATGTTACAGACATTTAAGGATGTTCTAACCGACATCCCTGGTCACACGAATGTCATAGAACATGACATAATTCTTACCGACAGTAATCCTATTAGGGTTAGGCCGTATCCTATCCCTATACACTTTCAGTCACAAGTGGAAAAGGAATTGGATGAAATGATCCAATTAAACATAATTGAACCATCGACTTCTCCATATTCTTCTTCCATGGTTATTGTTCGGAAGAAAGATAAGAACATACGAATTTGCGTTGATTATCGCAAATTAAATCAAGTCACAAAGTTCGATGCTGAACCTATGCCTTTACTAGAGGATCTACTTAGTAGACTTTCTAATTCTAGATTCTTCACTAAACTTGACTTGTCAAAAGGTTATTGGCAAGTGCCTTTAGCAGATCATGCCAAACCTCTGACTGCTTTCTCTACACCTAGGGGTTTATTTCAATGGAATGTAATGCCTTTCGGTCTTATGAACGCCCCTGCTACTTTCGTTCGCATGATGCGTCGAATACTTTCTCATCGTTCGGATGTCATCGCTTACTTAGATGATATCTGTCTCTTCAGTGATTCTTGGGAAGATCACTATCTGGGTTTATATGACCTACTGTCTACTCTACGTGAGTATAATCTGACAGCAAAACCTTCTAAAGCTTATATTGGTTTTGGTGAAATTTCTTTCTTGGGTCATCGTGTTGGTCATGGTCTCTTGAAGACAGAAGACCACAATACTTCGAAAATATTGAACATCTCTGTACCTAAAACGAAGAAACAAGTCCGGAGTCTCTTGGGGTTAATCCAATTCTATGGGAGATTTATTCCGAATCTATCTTCGATAATGGCACCTCTGTCAACGTTGTTGAAGAAAGGGTCACCTAATCTGATTCGTTGGTCTCAGGAATGTCAATCTTCCTTAGACCAGATTAAAAGTATATTTTCTTCTCCTCCCATCCTAAGATTACCTACTCTTGATAGAACTTTTGTTCTTCGAAGTGATGCTTCATCCACTGGGATCGGAGCAGCACTTATGCAGGAATATGCTGAAACTCTGCATCCTGTCATGTACATTTCTAGAAAACTAAATGCGGCAGAGAGGAACTACTCGGTTTTAGACCGTGAATTGTTAGCTATGGTTTGGTCTATTCTCAAACTACAAAGATTCCTCCGGGCGCACATTTCATTCTAGAAACTGATCAGAAAGCTCTTACAGCTATTCAGACTAAGAACTTGAAGAGTTCGAGATCCACTCGATATGCTATTGCTCTTCAACCTTTTCACTTCACGGTACGAGCTATCCGTGGGTCGGATAATGTGATGGCTGACATTCTGTCTAGATGCCCACATGATTCCAACTAATACTTCTGTTCTATTTCTAGATATACGACAGAGCCATAACACACCTATATTACTACAATACATTAGCACATCTGTCCTCACTTTAGGTGAACACATACTATTGTGCTTTGTTATCATCTTCTTCTGTTCCCATCTTTAATATAAGAAGAAGACTGAGTAGTTAATATAAGGGCCGAAAGTTCCAAAGGCCACAATTATTAATAATAATGTATTGTATAGTATGAAACTTAATGGCTATTAAATAGAATTATATTTTTTTTGTTTTTTCTCAGCACGTTATTGTTGATCTGAGAAGCTACCTTTCTATTGTCAAACATGGAGAGTTCCACATTGTACAGTTTCTTTGGAACGACAGGAGATGTGTCCTCGATCTTCATTTATATTTAATTTCATTGTGTAATGGTAATATTAAACATTTAGATAATGTAATATTTAACATTCAATATCAGATGTGTACATCCATTCTAAGCGGTATTAGATTATGACACTGCTATTTGATTATAATGATATGAACTTGCATATTTATATTGTATTTTCATGCAAGCGTAGTGTGTGTTGGTGGCACCTCCCCGATATATTTTTTAAATCAGATTTTTTATCTGTTGAGAAATATTCTCACCAGACACTTTATGTGTCAATTTAGCCTCATATTAGGCAGTGCAATTACTTATCCCCGCATAATTCGTGCGTTGTTAAACCGTTTTTTGGTTTTACTCTTGGATATTTAAAAAAAAAAATGTTGCACATTTTTTTTTTATCGGGAGGTGGCGGTAATGTTGCTGCTAAAAACTTGTAGCAACTTATTCTGACCATGCATTCTGACTAGATTCATTTTTTTAATGCATGGGAAGGAACTCATGAAATTGTAGTCACTTTTATTTCTACAGTCGTCTAATCTTGATAGCTATCGTTAAGAAGTTGTCTTATCTTGATAGCTAGGGTTGCCGATAGCTGTGTGAACGATTTTGAGTCACGACCATATATGGAGCGCTCAGATCGTCAGTTCTTTGAAAACAGTTGGCAATCGCAATGTTTCAAGATTCATTTCCTTTTAAGGTAATAGGTCTTAAGTCGAACATTGTAGAACATTCTTCGTTTCGTAAATTGGCCTGAGTTGTATTCGATTCGCGTTTTCTGCGCATGTCCCTTTTTGTGGCGTTGGTAAAACGATTTCCGCCCAGGTCAGTCTGTGCTGAGAAGCTGTGAAGGCGAGACGTAGCTATGTGCTAGTCTTCGCTTAGTTTATTCAGGAAGGAGTCCTCATGATTGTTGTTCCTATCTTGAGATGATATATCTCTGTGTTATTCCTAATGCCTGGAGGCATATGTGATTATTCATTTAATTCCTTATGAACAGGTAATTAAATCCCTTTTTTGGCTGAGTAACTTTATCGCCATCTTGTGATGTTGACTTTTGCTTAGCCTGCCTTATTCTAAAGTCTACGATATGACTAGTTTGCTCAGCTCACGATCCACTTAGATTGTCACGCATCGATTGATGCCTGTCCTACGGACTATTTGCTTCCTGAACTTTGTTGATGGATCTAGGTTTGATACCTTTGCTGTATAAGAACATAGAGGACGATAATGTGACGCTCAAAAGACATGCCTGTCTTGTTGAGGTCAAATCGAGGAGACCATCTTTAATCTCCTAGTTGATATCTTCTAGCTCTTATGGAAAGGGGGAAGTTTACTACCTGACTACATGTACAGCGGCTTTACGATATCCTAAAAGGCAGATGATGCACATTATTTTGATGCTGTCTGCTGTGCCAGTTGAATTGTCTACATATGTAATAATGACTGTTTGATCGTACCTATGATGTACCTGCTTGTTTATGTCTACACACTTCGTCATTGTGGCGTTTATAATAAATTATACAAAACCGTCACTAGCTGTTGCAAGCATCATTGACTTTTCACATCGTGAGTTAACGTGACGTCATTGTGTGGATTGACTTGTTCGTAATGCTCACTGTCTGTATACACATCTACATCACACTTAAACCAGACTACAGACACCAAGTTACTACGCCTCATCATCCCTGGTGTCTGAGGGTGGCACACTACTCCGCAAAGGCCAGGATTATCATACCTTGAGAGGAGC
This sequence comes from Oreohelix idahoensis, assembly GCA_024509875.1. Lineage (NCBI taxonomy): Eukaryota > Metazoa > Mollusca > Gastropoda > Stylommatophora > Oreohelicidae > Oreohelix > Oreohelix idahoensis. Next base: position 125,968 of record JAMPIV010016257.1, read on the forward strand.
AGATGAATTACAACACCCTCAACGTTGTGTGGCAAATGCGACATCCTCCACAGAACATTTATCAACACATATAATACTTACGCAACATTTGCTACGCTACAGTACCATACCATCGGGCAAAGGCGATCCACGACTTCCTGTTATCAGTACTATTAATCAGATCAATTATTGATTTATTTCCAAGCGATTTTGAAACTGTCTTATCTCTTTTACGCCGTTAGTCTCTTTTTCCTTGAATCTTTCCTGATATATTCCAGCGTCTCTCTTCTCATAAGGTGCGCAAGGTATTGAACTGCTTCCTTCTCATGTGAGTATGAAGCTTCCGTTGAGCACAGTCTTCTTTAGGATATCCTCATGACTCTTTTTAGCTGTCCATGGTAATTATTAACACTTCTGTACGACTGCTGTGATCTCCAGGGTTTTTCCTACTTTTGTCCTAATTATCCATGATTCACTTCCATATGTCAGGATTTGTTCTAGACACCACTGAAGAACTCTCTTTCTTACTTCCATTGACAAAGATTTCTAGCATAACATACTTTTCGGTTTATTGTTTGCTGGTTTTGTCTGAGCTATTTTGCTAGTCGCCTCTGAGATGCATCTACCATGATCCGATGTTATTAAAATGTCTAGGTATTTGAATTCATTGACTTGTTTCAAAACTATTTCATTTACTTTAGTAGTGTTTTCTGGAGAATTCATTTTCTTCGAGATGATCATTGGGCCTGTCATTTTGCTATTTGAGCTAAGGCCTTTATTTTCACTTTCTGTCACTATTGTTTCAATCATTTTCTGCAACTTATTTCCACTAGAAGCAGCTGGGAGACTTTTTCAGGCCATAAATCGAGGATTCCTCAGCAAGAGAGAGGTTGGTAAGAAAACGAAGATAGCTGTATACCGCACCACCTATGTCCCAGTCTTGACATATGGATGCGAGTCATGGGCAATGACTACAACCCACAAAAGCCAGATCCAAACCTCAGAAATGAGGTATCTGAGGAAGGTGGTTGAAGTAACAAGAAGAGAGACATGGTCCGCAACCAGACGATACGTCAAGGCCTAAAATCCCACCCCCCCCTGCAGACCCAAGTAGAACAGTCCCAACTAAGATGGTTTGGCCATGTCTGCAGAATGGGAGAAGATCGGCTACCACGACAAGCATGGGAAACAAAGAGCCAGGGATCCAGACCCCCAAGACGACCCAGAGTCCGCTGGGAGGACAACATTAGACAATCTTTGAAGGACCGAGGACTAGAATGGAACCAGGCCAGGAGGAAGACAGCCGATAGGATAGTCTGGCGCTCTCTCTTCCAAACCTCTACACCTCACGGTAGAAGGGGAACGACTAAGTAAGTAAGTTATTTCCACTAGATGCTATTAAGCAGGGCTGTGGATTCGGACTCGGGAGTCGCGGAGTCGTGAAGTCGGTACAAAATGTCGTTGTGCCGACTCCAAATTCTAGTAAAAAGCTGCAGTTGGAGTCGGCCTTCTAAAATTTCAGGAGTCAGAGGCGGATAATGTTTGGACCGACTCCACAGCCCTGCTATGAAGACTATCGTCAGCGTGTGTTAAGTTGTTTATATTATTTCCACCAACTGATATTCCTAACATATCCTATAGGAATCTCATGATATTTTCACTGTACAGATTGAACAGATCAGGTAACAGTACTCATCCCTGCCTAACTCCCTGTTTTACGTGCTTAAACTTTCCTCTTTGGTTGCCAATTCTGACATCTGCTGGTTATTGCGAGTACATGTTATTTACTATTCTCAGATCTTTACCATCGATGTGTATACTTTCTAATATGTTGATAATTTCCTCGTGCTTCACCTTGTCAGAATCATTTTCTTTTTTTATCGGCATGGGGCCACCACCTTGCCAATTACCTCTTGTTAAATATAGATATATATGAAATCAGTATAAAAGACGAGAGAAAGGAAGGGCAGAATGTCAGACGGGCCTGCGTGCCCAATTCTCAACCCTTTGAAAATAAAGTTCGTTCGTTCGTTCCTTAGATCGGTTTAGTGTCTGTCCCCTTCGTTTGTTCTCTTTTTGACATTTGTTAACTATTCGGTTAATTTCGCTAGTTACTCTTACTTTCTATAATTCTTTGTTATGTTATCTATTTCTCTTTATTTGTCATCTCTTTCTATCTGTCCAGCTGCGCCCTCTGTATCAAATTATCTAACGTCGTTTCTGTTATTTCTTCTCATATCTTCTTTCTTTTTCTTTGAACTGTTGTCTTCTTGTGGCGAAGCTGGCATCTGTCAATTATAGACAAAAGTCTTTCGGTTATATCCGAGGATTGTTGACAATCGTCTGAACTTCAGTTTAACGCTGACATGGCTTGTAGGAAAAGACACAGGAAAAAAAGTCACACGATAAAAGTTAGTTGTTTATCCTTTACAGGACGTGGCAATCAACCCCAACTTTTATTGGCTGTTTGTGATTTTTCTAGGCAATTTTTTTCATTCAGTAGTTTGCCATTGCTTTCTGAACGGTACGGCGCTTATACCATTGTTAAAAATCCACACAAAGCGATCTGCTACCAAACCGCCTGCAGCACGTTTCGAACCTGGTATATCTGTATTATGAAACTGCGTTCATATCCATTAGGCCACAGACGCCGACACCACACGATAAAAAGGGTAAAAATTCACATTACAAACTCAACTATCTGGATAAGTATAAATTGTTACTTATGAAGCCAATTATTATTTTATTCATAACAGCGGTAACACTACCAGTAGAAACGATATCGTTTGGATAGTACATTCATACTAATTCGCCACACATTTGAATGCTTCCAGCTATGGAAATTATCGACATTAATAAGCGTGGTTCAAAAATGTTCTACAATGAGTATATGTATACCAAACATGTCACTCACTAAACCAAGTTGTGGTGGAAGTATGTTAAAAAATCCGGTGGTCACTGTCGGGGTAATATGGTGACAAATCTACAGAGAGAAAAGCCACAGATATGCTAGCAACATAACTATGCCCCATATGAGTCCCAAATCCATTTTGCCAAAGTACTTCTGAATCATATTCAATGAATGATTGACTTTAAAAAAAATGAGTAGATCTTTTTTTTTTTTTTTTCGTAAAGTGTGCCTTTTTTTCCTGGCCAAAATTGTGACTTTTTTTCCGTGACATTTTTTCCGGTGACTATTTCCGCTCACCCTGACGAGCACTAAGCATCGAAAGGACTACTAGTGGCTATCAGCTAGCACGATAAAGCCTTGAAAATGGCTAGATCTGAAAAGGGCTGCCCTGTGTAGTTATGGACGTCTCTGAAGAGACCAAAAAACGATCTACTGCTCCATCAGACATGTCGTAAAAGCCGACTGAAATGAGGTTGGGCATGAGACTGGCAAAGTCATCTTGTAATTTGAATTGCTACAAAAACAACCGCTGATAGAGCACACGAATGCTTTGGTGTAGGCTTCCTGCGAGGATCCCAGCTACAGTAGTGGTTACATGATCCAAGGGGAGCGAAACGGAAATGATGATGATGAAAAGAGATGTCCCTGGAGCAGCCCAGAATCACGTCGTTCAGACAGAGATTCACGTTGATAAGACAGAGAATCACGTCGATAAGACAGAGAATCACGTTGATAAGACAGAGAATCACGTCGTTAAGACCTGCCGGGGATCTCATGTTTTACCTCATGTTTTATTCATATTTTTCTTCGTTGTAAAAACATGCTTTTTTTTTGTTTGTTTTACGCGTTGTCTCTTTACCTTTCTTTTGCTTGTCCGCTTCAGCGTCTCTTAATCTGTTTCTTCCCTGCCTCTTTTTGTATTATCGAGGACCCCACACCTTCCAGAACCCGCCCGGCATTATGTTTCCATCTGCCCTTTTAGCCCGTGAAATGTTAGTGTCTCTATTTTTAAGTTTGGGTGGGTCGGCGGAAGACAACTTCAAATGTCAAGGTCAAACACTGACAGGCACGACAGTCAAGTCACTTCGTGTATGGCTCCGTCTAGTTGTGTTCTCACTAGTGCTGGGGACGTGCAGAAAATCACGTGGGTAGGCTAGTTATGGCGAACGGATTCAAAAGCTGTCGTTCATGATTTGATATCCGGATCTATTTTACACGTTGCTGTTTTTCTACTTTGGCCCGTGCGTCCATCCCCATGTCTACCAATTGGTTATATTATTCTTTCCGCCATTGAAATCCCTTACAACTCGTTCAAAAATGTCCTGATGCCGGATCTGCAAATTAGTGCCCCTTACAAAGGGACATAAGTAATTTAAGAGGCAATGAACTCCCCTTAAGGTACATATAGTCAGGCCCGGTTCTAGGGTTGCTGGCGCCCTGGACAAAGCCAAACTTTGGCTCCTTAATAACACGTTACAATCATGTCAATCTGGGCTTTAACACACCGTTAAAAAAAGGAACCACAAATTTAGAAGAAACAAAATAAATAAATAAATAAAACTATTGACTACTCAAGGAAAAACAATGAATTAAATAAAAACAAACCTTGAGAATACCACAGTCTAATATAAATTGACACCACCAATAGCAATCTGTAGCAAAGTACAATAGGAACTTGAACGTAATACAAAACTGAAAATAAAATAACATTAAATACCCAATTATAACCGACAATTAGGTTGAACAGGGTAAACCAAGATGGTGGACGAGCGGAAGCAATAAAGTTCAGCTGTTACTAGCCCGCTCTCCTCCCACCACCTTTAAAAAAAATATATATGGATTTAAAGCATGGCTTCTTGTGGTTAATTATAAAAGCGCATTGTGCCGCCGCCGGCCCCCCCCCCCCCCCCAGGCCATAGCCTGAGTTGCCGGTACCTAAATCCGGCCCTACATACTCTTCTTCTTCTTCTTCTTGGATCCTTAACCGATGAGTGACAAAGTAATCAGTGGCCATTATGTCTAGTGGCGGCCTGTAGCGCAGTAACAAACTGTCTTCAATTTTCTCTGTCGATGGCCATCACGCCTAGTGGCGCGCTGTAGGGCAGTAACAAACTGTCTCCATTTTTCCAGTAACAAACTGTCTCCATTTTTCCAGTAACAGTCTCCAGTTTTCTCGATCGGTGGCCATCACGCCTAGTGGCGCCCTGTAGGGCAGTAACAAACTGTCACCAGTTTTCTCGGTCGGTGGCCATCACGCTTAGTGGCGCCCTGTAGGGCAGTAACAAACTGTCTCCAGCTTTCTCGGTCAGTGCCATCCTTCATGTATTCCCAGCTCCTGGTTCATTATCTAAAAGTCCGCTTCCACAGTTCTCCGTCAAGCCTTGGTTACAGCATATGAAACAACATCTCAACAGTAACATAATCTGTTTAATTCGTGATGACAAAATCAGGGATGGTTTAGTGTTGTTTGTGTTGTGTGTAAGCTGATACAGTCTGTGGCTGGTGACAGAAAATGTTAAAAGCTGGGAAGATTTTGAAAAATAAATAAGTCAGGACAGACTGGAGACACGTTTGGCGTCTGACACCAAGGATTACATGTTGTCATCAAAGATTTTGACATTTTTTGTCAGTCTGAACGTTTTGTGAGAGGCGGCTATAGAGAGTTATACAAGGGCTAGCAACTTCGGGAAGTACAACTAATTGCTACATAAATCACCACTGGTAGAGAATATGAGGCACTTTAGCTCAGGTTTACGACAAACAGGTCAACTACAGTGATAGACTCATCTCCTTTAGCTCTTGTAAATCTATTTTATTTCTAAGCTCTTGTAAACTTTTAAAAATCTTGTCAACCTATTGCCTTTATAAGCTCTGTAGACCAATGTTCTTTTTAAACTGTTATATAACTGTTGTCGTATTTAGCTCTAATAACTATTGTCTTCATGAGCTCTTATATAACAATTGTCTTGTTGAGCTCTTATACAAATACTAGTGTAAAAGCCCGTCATAAGACGGGAATTACATTCAAAAGCACCAATACCTAACAGCAATTTTACCTATTCAAAAGTATTTAAACAAAACCACTGTGCATCACCACAGTACACAACTACGTAGCAGCAGCGAGGATCCCAATGTGTGTATATGGGATCACACATTCTATAAATATATTTTTGTGCACATCGTCATGTGCGCATTCTTCTTTGGTAAGTGTTACTATTTTCGGGAGAGTACATATAAGGGAAACAATACAATTAATGTCTAACTTTCAACCAAAGTTGCATCCCTTAGCGTTACGCACTGACAGAAAAAGCTGGGATTTTATATATAGTAAATATTGTCTTTTTGAACTCATGGAAATGTTTTTTTTTTCTTTTTTTAAACCAATATTTATTGCACGCCATTGTTTGCGAATGGTACATCCATTGAAAGTGGTGCACAAATTAAACGTCATATGTGGGACCCAAAGATGCAAGCACAATTGAATGACAGGTCAGCGACCCATATACTGCTTTTTCAAGACATCGTACTCCCACCCCTCCACGTGGTTTTGGTCCTGGAAACAGTCTGCCAGCAATGCAGTCTGGCTGAGCGAATGGATCGAAATGGGGAAGGCAAACCCGTCCCTAAAAAATGCCGTGCTGAAGTCGGATGTGTCACCGAAAGGTGCAGATATCCCACAGCTACGGCGTAAAACAGACACACGAACGCAAACCATCAGGGCGAACGAGGAAGAAGAAGAAGAAGAAAGCACAAGAAACGTCATATGTCAAAACTTTACAAATATTTTAAGTAACTTCATTCAGAATTTAAAAAAAAAAAAAAAAAAATGAGTTCCAGTCTCTTAAACATGCTGCAGATTCTGGAAGGTTAAGACGTTAGCTTTAATTCTCTCCTTTGTCAATCTTTTGACGAGTTTACTTTCTCCTATTTATATAATTAGGTCACTTTGGATTCTCATAATTATGTAGAATGACTGCAGTTGATACGTGCATCTTGTGTTATTATTTTTTGTTAATTTCTAAAGAAATGTAAATGCAAAATTCACGTGTTTCTTCACAACAACCAAGCGATCTTTACGATTCCAAACTGCCCCTTCCCCTCCATTCCCCTATAAAACAGTTTTCCTGTGCTGCATTCTGACGTGACGTAAGCAACTCGTGTGCTCTTCGTTTGTGCTGTGAGGAAAATTAGGACATTCCCGTGAAACGTTAATCCAGATGAGAGTAAATTCAGTATGGCTTTTTTTTTTTTTTTAAATATTTTTAAAAGAAGTGGTCGCACCTGCGAAAGGTGCATAGCACCTGCAGACAAACTTGCAACATATCTCGTGCCAGATTCTCGCCTGTACAATCTGGCTCGTGCCAAAGTCTCCACATTCCGTGTTTGTTTGTTTTTCCCTTTCAATAATAGATTTTCTGAAGCAACAATTCTAATCTGGTTTTACTAATTTTGTGTATACAGGGCAGATAAGGAGATACCAAAATAAAATAGAATTTTAGTTTTGTTACAAATGCTTTGTTAAATCCTACCCCCTGCAGACCCAAGTAGAACAGTCCCAATTAAGATGGTTTGGCCATGTCTGCAGAATGGGAGAAGATCGGATACCACGACAAGCATGGGAAACAAAGAGCCAAGGATCCAGACCCCGAGGACGACCCAGAGTCCGCTGGGAGGACAACATTAGACAATCTTTGAAGGATCGAGGACTAGAATGGAACCAGGCCAGGAGAAAGACAGCCGATAGGATAGTCTGGCGCTCTCTCTTCCAAACCTCTACACCTCACGGTAGAAGGGGAATGACTAAGTAAGTAAGTAAGTACAAATGCTTTGAGAATTTAATTTTTTTAAAAATACTGATATAACAAGCGATGTAGCTTTTTATCTGGGCATATATACACATTACAGCACATCTACAGTAGTAGTTAATGTTATCTACTACCTTCTGTATGACAACAGCGCACTCTACCTACTATAATATCCATGGCAACTACGCATTTAACCTGCTGTCATCGTCATAACAACAAGGCATTTAAGCTGTCATCATCATGACAACAGCGCAGGTCAACTACACCTATCCCCATGACAACAGCGCAGGTCAACTAAGCTTATCCCCATGACAACAGCGCAGATCAACTACGCCTATCCACATGACAACACCGCATTGACCTCTGACCATGCTCGTGAGAGCAGCACACTTTCATTTCTTTTTATTGCTCCTTATTGAGCACAAAACCAACTTTCCTGCAGGTCCCACAAATGTACTCTTGCTCCTGCTGTTCCGTAGCAATTGGTTTTACATTATGACGATGACAGCCCCTTGCACAACCTCACCTAAGTCACCACAGATGACATGCCTCTCTTGACCTATTTCAGCTTTCATGAAAACAGAATACTTCTACCTGCGGCCGTTCTCTGAGACCCCGTTAAAACAAAGCGTAGAATAATAAACAGTGTAAACATTTCTCACTTGTCGATTCGACCCTAAACAATAAGGCAAACCTCACATTAAAAAAAAGAAATACAAGTAAATAAGTTAATATCAGTTTTGTTTTCCATAACACCACAATATGGCCGTGATAACTGTCTTATAATAGTCCGCTTATATCGCGGGACGTAGGGAAACATTTTGTGGTATTAGTACGTTAGATGTCCAGTTTATATTATTTATTAGTACGTTAGATGTCCAGTTTGTATTGTTTACTAGTACGTAAGATGTCCAGTTTGTATTGTTTATTAGTACGTTAGATGTCCAGTTTATATTATTTATTAGTACGTTAGATGTCCAGTTTGTATTGTTTACTAGTACGTTAGATGTCTAGTTTGTATTGTTTATTAGTACGTTACATGTACAGATGCCCAGTTTGTATTTACGTGTGTGTGTTGATGTTTTATTGGTATGTACCGGACTAAACGAACAAGTTGAAAACCATTGGCTCAGCACAGTGTAAGAGTATTATGTAAACATATTCCAATATATCGTGACCCCATTTCATAGATTGAACCCGGGAGGACAACATGCGTTGGGCACTTGAGTTTAGTGTTTTTGATGCATTGTGGGTGTGTATACGTACATGTAGTAGAAGGTCTGATTAATACATAATGACACATTTGATATCAACATCGTGTCGGCTTAGTCGTGTCGCGTCAGATGTTTATAGCATACATTTGCAAGTCACAGCACTGTTTGATTTCATGGAAGTGGAGTTGGGGGGGGGGGGGCGGAGGCAGTCTGTCCTGTATTTTATAATTGATACACTGTAGGTTAGTGCGCATGGGACTGGCTATCTCATCTTGTACAACGAATAGCTACAGAAACAACCGTTGCACAAGCATATGATTTCACGGAGGCTTCCTTAAGGGAGTGGATCTATTATTCAAAAGCAACTAAAAAGGAGTTGGCTATAATGATGATGATAGTGATGATGATGTCCATACATTCTCAACATTTTCTGACTTGGTCTCTTAATAATTGAATATATAGTAACAAATAATAATAATACTTCTTACATAATAATGTCACCTTTCCTAAAATTGTATCATTTCTGTTGTTGTAGTACTTACAAGTCATAGGTTGCTGGAAGCGTCTGCCAGCGGTCACAATACAGGTCCAACACATGGAGTGTTACTGTGATAATTACGAGTGTTTCTGTTATTGTTGAATGTTTGTGGTGGGTGTTGTGGTGTAGTACCGCTGACAAGGACGATGTCAGTAAGGTCGGGCTTACTGTTAGTGGCCGACAGGTGTGTAAATATAATGGGCGAATGTCACGAGTTCTTTAGGTAGGTCTATATTCTGTTCTCACCCACACAACAGTAACGTAAGGTCATGAAATCCACCAACGGGTAAGACGAATAAGGTTTTTCCAACGCGTACACCGTTTATTGATCACAGCAACATTGACATCACGGACAGTACATTGTCACAGGTTATAAAATGAATCAGATCGCATGAATAGCGAATCAAGGAACAGTCAATTGTAGAAAACGTTACAATGGCAAACATGTGCTAATAATCCATAATGACTTCACTTGTTGAAAACGTTACAATGGCAAACGTGTGCTAATAATCCATAATGATTTCACTTGTTGAAAACGTTACAATGGCAAACATGTGCTAATAATCCATAATGACTTCACTTGTTGAAAACGTTACAATGGCAAACATGTGGTAATAATAATCCATAATGACTTCACTTATTGAAAACGTTACAATGGCAAACATGTGCTAATAATCCATAATGACTTCACTTGTTGAAAACGTTACAATGGCAAACATGTGCTAATAATCCATAATGACTTCACTTGTTGAAAACGCTACAATGGCAAACATGTGGTAATAATCCATAATGACTTCCTTGTTGAAAACGTTACAATGGCAAACATGTGCTAATAATCCATAATGACTTCACTTGTTGAAAACGTTACAATGGCAAACATGTGCTAATAATCCATAATGACTTCACTTGTTGAAAACGTTACAATGGCAAACATGTGCTAATAATCCATAATGACTTCACTTGTTGAAAACGTTACAATGGCAAACATGTGCTAATAATCCATAATGACTTCACTTGTTGAAAACGCTACAATGGCAAACATGTGGTAATAATCCATAATGACTTCACTTGTTGAAAACGTTACAATGGCAAACATGTGGTAATAATCCAGAATGAATCTGATCACATAAACAGCGATTCATCATCATTTAAATAGCAGAAATAATCCATAGGGAATTGCCCGTTTGCGTAAAATAGCAATTCGTCATAAATAGTCATAGCCGATATAATCCATGGCATTTTAATAATCTATTGAATCTCTTCCCTTAAATAACACTCTGGACACACTAGCGCGAGACTATCCCCGTCTCGAAGCTCTGCCAGATACCTAAAGTACAACTCGAGATTATAACCAGTTTCTCATTACAGAAAATTATCCAACACTTTCTTGTGTACAAGCGCGAACTTAACTAATCTTGAGATGTGCCTCAGCTCACCCGTACTCCCCCAACTTACTCACAGAACATTTGAACACTTTCTTTGTGTTTTAAAAAATAACACAAATTTTGAAATAAGAATATTGTACACAAATACACAAGTAAAAAAATCATCTCATAACTTTAAACGTGCTTACTAGCGTGTCTATAAAAAATCAGACCCGTACGTAAGAATCCCAAACACTTAACTCCCACTCAAAAACATGACTTAACATGGAGGAAGCCTGTTAATAGCATTACAAGGTAGTCCTTGTTCTGGAATCCCCAGGGTATGACAGGCAGAAGTAGACAAAGAAAAAAAAGGCACGGAGAAGAGAGCTGGAATAGATAATGATGAGGAAGACACGTAAAGCACTTGAGATGATGGCACGTGACACAAGGACTTGGTGTGTGTTTGTTGATGGCACGTGACACGAGGAATTGGTATGTGTTTGTTGATGGCACGTGACACGAGGACTTGGTATGTGTTTGGGTTGGCATGACACGAGGACTTGGTGTGATTGTTTGGCACGTGCCACGATGGCGTTTGATGCTTTTGTTGTGGTCGAGACCTGGTCCCCCACAAATGTGTTTGTTGATGGCACGTGACATGAGGACTTGGTATTGGTTATGAGTGGGACTTTAAATGTTGGTAGATGGACGTGACATGAGGGACACTTGGGATGTGTTTGATTGATGGCACGTCGTCTTCCCAGTGAGGACTTGGTGTGTGTTTGTTGTTGATGGCACGTGACTGAGGACTTGGTATTGTTTTTTTGATGGCACGTGGACATGAGGACTTGGTATTGATGTGACATTTTTGTTTGTTATGGCACGTGACACGAGGACTGGGGTAATGTTTAGTTGATGGTACGTGACATGAGGACTTGGTATGTGTTTTGTTGATGGCACGTGACATGAGGACTCAAGGGTATGTGTTTGTTTGATGCAAACGTGACATGAGGAATGGGTGTCATATACTTGTTTTGTTGATGGCACGTGACTTGAGGACTTGGTTATCTGTTTATTGATGGCACGTGACATGATAACTTGGTATGTGTTTGTTGATGGCACGTGGCATGAGGACTTGGTATGTGTTTGTTTGTGGCAACGTGACATGAGGACTTGGTATGTTGGTTTGTTGATGGCACGTGACATGAGCACTTGGTATGTGTGGTGTTGATGGCACGTGACACGGAGGACTTGGTTATGTGTTTTGTTAAAGGCACGTGACATGAGGATTGGGGCTTTACTGGTGGGCTCATGAAACACATGGACTTGGTATGTGTTTGTTGATGACACGTGAAGGGGAGAATCTTGTGTAAAGGGTTGATGACACCCCCGCTTCTTCTTGGAATCCTGAGGACCATGGTATGTTTTATTGATGGACCACGTAGACGAAATGAAAAAAATAGGACTTGGTATGTGTTTAATGATGGGCACGTGAAAATGAAAAGGGGACTTAGAGTGTATTATTTGATGGCACGTGGACATCGGAAAGAACTTGGTATGTGTATTATTGATGGCACGTGGACACGATGACTTGGTATGTGGTTTTAGTTGAGTTGCACGTGACACGAGGGACTTGGTATGTGTTTTTTGTTGATGGCACGTGACTTGAGGACTTAGTGTGTGTTTGTTGATGGCAACGTTGGGGACTGATGAGGAGGGGGTTGGTATGTGTTTGTTAATGGCTCGTGACATGAGGGGACTTGGTGGGTGTCATTGTTTGATGGCACACGTGACATGAGGACTTGGTATAAGGGAGGTTTGTTTAAATGGCATGTATCTGACATGAGGACTTGGTATGTGTTTGTTGATTGGCACGTGACATGAGGACTTGGTGATGTGGGTTTGAATTGATAAATGCACGTGTAAGAGTATATTACATTATAAATAATTTTTTTATGTGTTTGCTGATGGCACGTTGACACTGAGGACGTGGTATGTGGTTTTGATGGCACGTGACATAAAGGGATCTTTGTATGTTTTTTTTTGATCGCACTTTTGTCATTCTTCAAGGGGGGGGGACTCGGTATGTGTTTTTGTTGATGGCCCCCCCCACCACGTACATCAAGAGTTTTCACTTGGTATGTCTCCTGCTGGATAGTAGCACGTGACATGTAGGACTTGGCGTAATCTTTAGTTGATGGCAACGTGACAGGGAGGACTTGGTATGTGTTTGTTTATGGCACGTGACATGGAGGACTTGGTGTGTTCTTTTGATGGCACGTGACATGAGGACCTGGTTTCACTTGTCTTGTTGATTGGCGCGTGACTATTTTTGGACTTTGCATTTTTTTTTTTTTTTCTTATTTTCGCACAATATAGTTTGAGCTAAAGGGGTATGTCTTTTTATTTGTAGTGTAAATCATCTGGAACAAAGTTTGGCCGTGTGGGATTTTTTATCTTTGTTTATTAGCATTTTTTTATATTGGGAACTTTTTATTATTTATTTTTTTTTTTGGTTTAATGTATTTTTTTTTACTAGTTTTTTATTTTTATATTTTTACCTTCTTTGATTCGTCTGGTAATCGCCAATATAAAATATTTTATATTATCATGGTTTTTTTTCATTTTCGCCTGTGGAGGTATGACTGTTAACAATTGTATTGTCACATTATGAGTTAGTCGTTAGGGCTATATGCTTTCGTACTGTTTACGACTTCTGGTTATTCTTTATTGTCATCTGTTCTATGATAAGGAGAATTTTGTATTTATATTATGGTTAGATAGCTATTTCAATACCAAAGAGGTTATCAGTTAATAATTTCCCGCCTTCAGTCCTATAACTTCTAGACAGTATGGGATATCCTTACGGTGATTCACATGGGTTTAAGTCTGAATATTTTAGGTCAGGGCATCCTTTGTTGCGATGGTATTAATCTTTCGCTTCAGGGAACCACTGCTACTTCTTAATTCTGAACGATAAGCCGAGGTCCTGTCGCCGCAATCAAGTTTTTCACGTTCTGTTGCCATTTGTAACATGGCGATATTTTAACATAGACAGGGGTGTCAAGTCCCTGGGCAAAACCCCCAACCTGAGGACCAGGGTACCAAGCATTTGTCTGACTTCTACCCACACATACCAGTCCAGCTTGTTGAACCTACCAGGAGTAAAACCCCACTGGCAAAGCTCTGGGGATTGTATACACAAGCTGCCATCCGCACAAGGTATAGGTACCTTGATGGCAGAACTATTAAAACTTTACTTACCAAATGAAGGTAAAGATCCCGTTACACACCCATTGAGGTATTGGGATTGGTTTAGAACAATAATGGAATAATAGCCCCCTTCAGATCATAACCAGGAAAGTGAGTGACAGCAACTGCTTATTTTCCTGTGCTCATTTCTCTAGTTTCCTCCTCACAACTAGCTTCTTGTTTGACGCCTCTCTTCAGCCCAAATCCTGTGGTATGGCGCCGTAAATAGCCTCGCCACTTAGTGCGATCGGCAGCTTCATCCTCCCATGTTGCTGGATCCATGTCCAGTGCCCTCATATCTCTCTTGATACCCATCTTTTGAAACATCTAGCTGTGGTCCGACCAAGATGTTCTCTTGCCATCGCTACCATTGTCCGTAGTTGAGATATCTTTTGGGATGCGACCATCTTCCATGCGGCGAACATGGCCAAGCCAGCGAAGTCTGCGCTGTCTAAGCAGCGTATACATACTTTGAAGGCCAGCAGGCGTGACTAACACCTCGGTCCTTTTGTCACTTTCTCTTTACAAGAGATGCCGAGGGTAGGGATGCGGCGTAGACACCGCAAATGGAAGGTATTGAGCCTTCTTTCGTGCTTAGCATAGGTCGTCCAGGTCTCGCTGCCATATAGGAGTGTGCTGGTGTGACGCAGGGCATTAAGGAGGATTATATTCCGCAGCAGAGCTTTTGGTCTTCATTGGGAGTTTTTAGAGTTTCACGCCAAACACGCGATGTGAGGCGGGCAGAGGTAGCTGCAGCTTCGCCAATGCGGCGGTTGATTTTTGTATCCAGTGAGAGTTTGTCATTGATGGTAGAGCCTAGGTATGTGAAGTGGTGCACCACTGACAATTCATAGTTATCGATAGTGATAACTGGTGCAGCACCCACATCCTGACTCAGCACATTCGTTTTCTTTAGACTTATTGTGAGGCCAAAGTCCTTGCATGCTTTTTAAGCTAAATTGATTAGCCGATTCACTTCATAGCTCTGAAGCTCCTGTTGGCTTTGATGTGACGACTGCAGCATCAATAATTCCAGACGATACTACAAGTCTCTTATTGTGACCCTTCTGATTTTTGTTTTTGCCTTCAGCCTGATAAGATTAAACAGACGGCCATTCTGACCTAGTGTGAAGGCATATTCCTTCAGTTGCATCTCTGAATGCATGTTTCAAGAGTAAGGCAAAGAAGATTCCGAAGAGGGTCGGAGCCAGAACACAGCCTTGTTTAACGCCACTTCGTATATCAAAGGGCTGTGACGTGCTTCCAGCATATTGGACTGTGCCCTTCATGCCGTCATGGAATGACTTTATCATTTCCAGCATTTTAGAAGGGCAGCCTATTTTCAGGAGGATTTTAAAGAGTCCATCCCTACTAACCAGGTCGAATGCTTTTGTGAGGTCTATAAAGGCGATATATAATGGTCTTTTCTGCTCTCTTGATTTTTCCTGAAAGCTGGAGGATAGAGAGAGAAAGATCTTTGTCCTGTTGTTGATCTGCCAGCTCGGAATCCACACTGTGACTCTGGATATATGCGCTCAGCTAACTTGTGTAGTCGCATTAAGATGACTTTGGCAAAAACCTTACCAACAATACTAAGAAGAGAGATGCCTCTGTAGTTATTGCAATCGCTTCTGTTTCCTTTATTTTTATACAGGGTTACACTCTTGGCATCTCGCATGTCTTGAGGAATAGTTGTCTCTTCCCCAGCACTGGCACAGCATCCTATGCAGGGGATGTAATAGCGTGCTCTTACAGCATTTGATTAAATCAGGAGGAATCCCATCACTGCCTGGTGCTTTGCCAGAGGCCAAGCTATCAATGGCCTTGCTGAGTTCCTCTAATGTTGTTGGTTCGGCATCCAGCTCCTCCATAGTTGGCAGACTGTTGACACCATCAAGGGCTGCAGGCGTAACGGTATTGTCTCTAGCGTAAAGCTCAGAGTAGTGCTCGACCCACCTCTCCATCTGCTTACCCTTATCGGTTAGCTTCTCTCCGCTGATGGTTTTTTAGCGGTGCCGTCTTACTTTTATGGGGCCAAGTGCTTTCTTTATACCGTCATACATTTGTCTAATGTTGCCTGTTTGCGCTGCGATCTGGATGCTCTCACTGAGCTGGAGCCAGTAGTCATTTGCACAGCGTCGAGCAGTTTGTTGAACTTTGCTTCTCGTAGCCCTCAGGATCTGTAGGGTTCTGGCACTGCGGTGTAACGTTTGTATTCATTCATAGCACTGCGCTTAGCTTCAATGACAGGTGCCATCACATCTGATGAAGCATCAAACCAGTCATTTGACTTTGCTGTTTTCTTACCAAAGGTGGCAAGTGCAGTACTTTGAATGGTGTTCCGTAGATGCTCCCAGTTCTCTGTATATTACCTATCACCATTGCTGAGGCTACTGAGCACTTTCTCGAAGGTCGCAGTGAATTGAGCGATCATGAAAGGGTCTGACATCTTGCTGGTATCAATGCGTGGTTTCCCTTCATGTCTGACACGATATGGTTTTCTTGGTTGTGCTCTGATTTTGCAGCAAACCAAGGAGTGATCTGTATCACAGTCTGCACTATGGTACGAGCGCGTGGAGAGCACAGACCTGAGGAGTGGCCTTCTGACGAGAATCAGGTCAAGTTGGTGCCAGTGCTTGGATCGTGGGTGTCTCCATGACACCTTATGCTGGGGTTTTGTCTGAAAGTAGGTGTTGGTCACGCAGAGGTCATGGTGGACGCACAACTCTAAGAGCCGTTGTCCATTTTCATTCATCTTGCCAATACCAAACCTGCCCAGACATGAAGGCCATGAAACAATTATCGCACCCACTCTAGCGTTAAAGTCACCAAGGAGAACAAGCTGTTCTTGCCTAGGTATGCTTTTTGATAATTGCTGTTAGATTCTCGTAGAACTCATCTTTAGCTTCTGAGGCAGAGTACAGAGTAGGAGCATACACACTGACAAGGGTGATGGGACCTGCTGCTAGTTGGCAGACGGAGCGTTACCAGGCGTTCTAATCCATTCCCCCCTCGTTCCACCATTTTAGTTTAGCGATTTTTTTGACCGCAAAAACCTACTCCGTGTTCTCTAGCTTTATTAAGATCTTTCCCTTGCCAATAAAATGTGTAGGTCCTTCTCGCTCACCGTTCCAGAGCCCGCCCAGGCGCGTTTTCCTGAAGTGCAGCTATATCCACCTGAAGTCGTTTAAGCTCATCATTAATTATGGCTGTCTTCTTACATCGTTTACATCCTGTAGGTTTTCGGATAGTCCAGTCAACATAGTCCGGACGTTTCCAGCATCCCAATCTGAGATTTTTGCTTATTTCTATTTTTTCGATAAAT